>PVIA01003624.1:0-116030 GCA_004024845.1 Tonatia bakeri | reverse complement strand
TAGAGGGGTGGTGAGGAAGATAAATGCAAGGCAGAGAAAGAGAAAAGACCGTTTCCCTTTTCTTTTCAAGGCTTCTAGTTAAAAGATAGCACAAGTGGGGAGTATGGAAAATTTGATTACACATTACATTTAGAATTATAATGTGTATATGTGTGTATATGTACATGTACATATACACATGCGTATAGTGAATTGAGTATCCTAATTGCCAAATTAAAGTGTGTTTCTTACTTAAAGTGACTGAGAGGTCAGTTGGTGTCCTAATTGTGAGCAGAAAGAATTGGGATTTCACCAGGTTTTACTGTGGGGAAAGGAAATTTACTCCACTGAATGAGTTTTTAAAGTCAGTGGGAAATAAAATAAAGCTATACTTTAGATAGGTCAGAGTGACATTTTCCAATATGCGTGTTACACAAACAGTGACTTAGCACTCCTGTAAAATCCTTTCATAATGGCTAGATTCATGGGAACTTGCTCAGCTTACATTGTGTATATTACCTGGCTCCACAGTTTGATCTAGAATTTCCTGCTTTAGAATATCAACAACAAAGCAATGACAACCAAAAATGATTTATCAAACTATGTAAATAAAAAATTGTATTCTTTTAGCAACAGTACAATTATAGTGAATGTTCGAGAGAATAGTACTAGGTGATTAAAGAAATCCCAAGTGAATTTCAAGTAACAAATAAAAATTATGAAATGCTAGGAATAATGAAGCAACTGTGTCGACTGCATCCCTTTATTTAAGTTCATGCTAAAAACTGGAAATTTGGATAAAGTGTACAAAAATTCTACCAATAAGAATATTTATTAATATAAAATTATATTTCTAATAGTGCTTCAATTGTATTTTGGGGGTTACAAAGTATTTTCACATTGTGTCTTTTGACCTTATGAGCAATTTAACATTACCATCATAAAAACATTTATGGAGGTTTCTAGAGCTGTTCTGAACTCGTGTGTGTGTGTAGTATGCTGTGGATGCCCATGCACATACATGTATGTATGTGTGCCCGTGTTGGATAAAAACAAATAAGGGGGAATTTTCTTCTCTGTGTTTACTAAGATCCATCAGCCACATGGCTTATTCCATTTTTATGATATATTCAGAACTCAGATTTCAAATTTTTATGTCCCTGTCAACTTTTCAGGCAAATAATACATATATATTGGCTTAATTTTTTTAATATCTCATATATTTTATGGGAAAAACAAGAAGTATGATAAATATCAACTTACAAACTGACCCATACAATCGAACCTATGTTTTAGGACTCAAATTTCCAGTAAATTACAGGAAAACATCTTACTGATAGTCAACAAGAGTCAGCACATGCTAATAGGCTACATAACCTTGCTACTCAGCAGGATAATATCCATTAGATTCTCAGGAGCTGCAGAGTCAAATCTCTTCTCAACAGCTTTAATTAGGAAATGTCCCATGATTGACAAATGTATTCATTATTTCCCTTAATGGTTGTTCAGAGTCTACATCTCTCAGAGTTTTAGGCATTTTTATGATAAAGTTCAAAGCTAAAATAAGAAAAATAAGATTGATATTCACCTGTAACCTAATAGTTTGTTCTTAATTTAAAAATGCTTTACAAGGCATAATCCTTAAAATTCATAGGAATTTTCTAACACAATTCACTAGTGATAGCTCGCGGTGTTTGTCTCACCACTATAAAACTCAGTCTTTGTGAGACACTAGAAATTTTGTGAGACACTTCGTGAGACACTGGTGGTTATACAACAGTGAAGTTCACTGAAATCCTAGAACAAATGGTGATGTTTAGGTTCAGAAAGTTACATTATTGTAATGTTGGTGTCATTTGGGAAAAACTTACACCCTGTCCTAGAACTGGTTAGCGTAGAAGTCTAGAAATATTTCTGGGGGTCTAAAGTAGGTTTTAAATTAATGGTTACGTGTATGTATGTGTGTGTGTAGTGGTAGCAGCAAGGGTTCTTTAGAATTACAATGATGAATTATCAAATAACAGTTTATGGCCCATGTATAACACTATACATTTCAAACATAACAAAGTTACTATTGTATTCTAAAACCCATGGTGGGAATGGGGAAATGCTGGGGATATAAGTGAGAAAAGAATGGGGCTTGGCCCTTCAGATGCTAGATAAGCAATCGCATGAAAATGGAATTACTCTTTGGTCATACATCAACAAATTAACTTTAAACATGCTATTTAAAGAATATGTTTGGCATAAAAATACTGCTTGTCCTTTCCTGGCTATACTTCTATTCATAACATAAAAAAGGGGGCATATCTTGTATCCTGTCCAAAGATGTTCAGTTTTTTCCTGTAACATACTTTCAGTTAAAAGAAGACTCTGGGATGTGGAAACATATACATACTCTAGACCTCAATCAAGTTGAGCCCAGCCTAACAAGCATATAAGGTCAGTAGAGCAAAATGGTTGGAAGCACAGACTTTGTGTTCATTCTGTGGCAATTGTGACCAATTACCAGCAACTTGGTGATCTCAAGTCTCCAGTTTAATTGCAGGGTCTATAGAAACTACAGTTTTCTGTTGTAGCTGCAGGCATTGATGTTCAAACTCAGAACAAAAATGTTTTACGAGTGTTGTTTTAAAATACCTTTAAAAATATGGAACAGTATTAAAAATCAGTTTCAGATGCCTTCTATTTGGATATATGTATCCCAAAGAATTAATTTATATGATTTAAAAACAAGTACTGCACAAATAGAATACAAGCCTAATAAATTGAATAGTAAGTTATTATTTTATGTTTTCCCCTTCTGTTGAAGATTTTGATATATACTACAATGAAAAGTAAATCTCGGACAAGATACCAAGAAGATAAAACTGAATTCAATCTTATAAAGAGCATCTGCTTTGTTGTTTATGAGACAGTAACAATTATACCTGGCAAGAATGCTGATTTAAATTCCCTGATCACTTAGAATAAATTTCCCTCCCATTGATATCTTCTTTTACTTTGTATCACAGTATCCTACTTTATTTTCTTTATATAATTTACCATTATGAGCTTCATTTATGTTTATTTATCTGCCTCTTACTCTTTGAATGTAAACCAAATATGAACCTCAGTCATATTTACTATAATAGCATTGCTATCATCTAGAATAGCACCAGATCCACAGAAGGCATTCAATGAATATTTATTGACTGGACAAGTAAACAAATCAAATAACTAATTAAAAAAATAAAGTACAATTTCACAGAAATTTTGGCAAAATCCTAGAAAGTGAAAAAATGCAAATTGATAATTTATTTATTTTCCTTATAGAAGTCTATGTTTATTTAATCACTGATATCTTTTTATTTCACAGATAATTTCAGTAATTTTTTAGATATATGTAAGTACTTCAAAGGGGCAATCTTTCTTTCTCATTTATTTAACTACTATTTTAGCTCACAAGATTCCACAAAGACTATAGGATCTATCATATTTAGAAGGTTCTCAATAAGTCTTTGAAACAAAAAACTCAAAAATTGAACATAGATTTGTCTTATTGAAATGCTGTTTTAATTATTTTTACTTATAGAAAATATCTGAGCTCATACAAATGTCCAAAATATTTGTTTTATTTACAAACAAAATTTTTATAACCTGTACTGATTCAAACTGTACAAATTTATCTAAGACTGAGAATTTCTGCCAAACTTAAACAATTATTTGTCAAACTGTAACAGGCCAAGGTGGTGGGAGGCAAATAGGGGGGCAAATTTGTAATGGGGTCCAGAACTCAAGGTGTCCAGGAAATATTAGAGAAAAAATATATATATAGGATGTCCTCACCCCCACAAGTCTGAGCTGGGGGATGGGACACATGGAGCAGGGCTATTCAGAGCTGTTTTGTACAGTAACAGCTTTGTAGCTAACCTCCGGCATGGTCATTTAATATATCTATAACCTTTAACTGGTTTCATGTGTATGTTAAATAGCTGTGGCCATGATTTGAGCCAGGGGGATGAAACTGACTTCTACCCAGGATATAACTGGTTACAGAGCCTACGTGAGAGTTTTTGGAGATGATAGGCTCCGTGCCATTGGGCCACACCTGCCCAGACTTATTATGGCAGCCCAGTAAACCTGAAAGAATACAGGAATGCTGGCAGGTATAACTGACTGTGGGAGGAGCCAGAAGTGGGGCTGCAGAGGAAGAGTGGCACTGGGATTTAAACCCAGGTATGGCAGCCATAGCAGGGGGAGAAACACAGGGCTTTGGCAGAGTGGGGACCCTGCAGCTTTGGCAGAGGTTGAGACCACATGGCTTTGGGGTGCTCTCTTTTGCCACATGGCTTAGGAAGCAGGAGAGACTTTGCCAGGAAGAAAAGGGATAAAAGGACTATTGCTGGTGGGCCATGAGGTTTTGGATTAGCTGGAGATTGTGGCAGTGACACAGCTGATGGTTAAAGGAGCCTGAATCACAGCCTTCTACTTCTTTTCCTGAGATATGCTACTCTGGACTGGGCAGAGGGAGAAGGAAAGACTGTGTGCATCTGTGGGTATTCTAAAGGACTTTAGTATTATAATGAAGACATTAAGTCATTACTCTAAGTCTGCATAGCTTTTAAATAAATAATTCCTGGCCCTGGCTGGTGTAGCTCAGTGGATTGAGTGCAGGCTGCGAACGAAAATGTCGCAGGTTCGATTCCTAGTCAGGGCACATGCCTGAGTTGCAGGCCACAGCCCCCAGCAACCGCACATTGATGTTTCTCTCTCTCTCTCTTTCTCCCTCCCTTCCCTCTCTAAAAATAAAGAAAGAAAATCTTTAATTTAAAAAATAAATAAATAATTCCTTTCCTTTTCCCTAATCTCTGGCATTGAGAGACGTCTTTCCCCTGGCAGCAGGCAAGGCGAACCTAGTAGGTGGGGATTATCCCCAGAAAAAAGGGGGATCCTTTCAGTAATAGTATATTGTGTACCCCACCCCGGGTCTGTAACAAAGCCAAGCATTGCCTCTCAGTCTTCAGGTTGGATTGTAGACACTCTAGCTAATGGAATAAATACACAGTAAAGTTGATTTTACTGATTCCCAGAATCACAAATTGTCTTTTGCCAAATGTAAGTTGTGTTTTAACATGTTAATCTTGTATCAGAATATCTATTGTTATTCTCCTTACTGGGAAGAAACTAATAAAAATACATTAATGTCTTTGTATAGGAATGTCAAAATGTTAATATTTTTCAGTTGTAGAAAACTACAAGATGTTCTTATAACTTTCATACTGGCAAAGCAAAATCATACAAGTGTGCTTGGAAGTGAAGCAGCTATTAGAGTTGATCTCTGTTGCTCTGGTGGAATGCAAAAAACCATCACTGTCACTGGTAAAATATGGTTGTCAAAGTTAGGACTATTGGCTAAACCCTTCAGAAACAACACTGGAACTGACAGTTTTTAAAAATAAACCGAGAATCATCTATATGATATTTTAGTCCCTGTTAAAAATGTCTAGGTCAAAATTAGACCAATCCAAATATATCTGCTACTTAGAGAGAACATGCGAGTTCATTGTCCTAAAATTGTCAAGTTCCTATCAACTGATATCACATTATAGAGAAAAGTAGGCAGACGGTCTCTGCCACATCCAATTTAAAGTAAAAATCTTAACTCTAATTGGGCAACAAAAGACTAAAGCAGGCATATTGTTCATTATAGCACTTCATTTGTCACTCATGGAAATTGTACTTTTTATCATTAAAGGTTCGATTTAAAGTGAACATGAGAAATGAAAAATCTTTTGTGCTGCCCTGATTTCCTTTAAAGGATAAGAGACCACCATTCATTTATCCATCATGTTGTAAATGATGTTAGTCTGTCTCTCTATTTTTATTTTCTCTCCTTCACTCTGATTCATTCTGCACTCCACTGTAAGATTGATTCTCCTAAAATATCATTCAATTCACATTATTCTTTGTCTTAAAATTGTTTCCTATCTCTTACTCCTTCACAATTTATATCCAGGACCCTACACTTAACCTTGAAGTTATTTTATTATGCCACCATTCACATCTACTCTGTTACTTGTAACTTTAAACAAATCTCCTGTAAGAATCCACTTAATGTTTCCCTCATCCTTATTCTGGAGATTGTGCTTTTGTTCTGTTTTCATGGAGTACCTTCCACTCCTACTTAACATTCTTCCTTTAATATTCATTCAAAATAATACTTCCTCCACAAAGAGTTTGCTGAGAATATCCCCATAAAGAAATCTCTTCCCTTCTGTGGGTTCTCCTTACATGGATTTTTTTTTTTTAGATTTTATTTTAATGTAATGTATAGGACAGACATTTGTTAATAAAATTATATAGGTTTCAAGTATACAATTCTATGATACATAATTTGTACACTGTACCATGTACTCATCACCCCAAATTGTCTCTTTCCATCATCAATTATCCCCTCTTCACCTTCAAATACCTCCCCACATAGATATTCTTGATCAGTCATATATTTCCTTGGGCTATCTTTGAACTTAAGTTAAATACTTCAAAACCTTTATATTTCTTGCATGTTTATATTATATCCCAAAGTATATTATGGATTCCTTGAACACAATAACTATTTCCTAAAATCTCTTTAATCTATTATGATAGCTAGCACAGTATCCTTAAAAAAACAAGGTTACAATTAATGTTCATTAATCAAGGATTTCTAAAATATTTGAGAAATAAACTGATTGTATATATGAGGAAACTGAGCTCCAGAATCATTAGTTAACATGCTAATGTGACTAGCAGCCACTCATAGGTATGGTTTGCTTGATTATTAAATGTCTTTTCTACTTGTACCAAAGTTATATTATTTTGTTACCTATTGGTTATTCCTAAGCCAATTAGTTCCTAAAATCCACTGATTTTAATAAAGCATATACATATAAGCTTGCATGTATGCATATATCTATAAATAAAATGAGCATAAAATCGAAAGATTCTTTACATATACTGATATTTCAAAGGCAATTTTAAAACTGAATTTTAAGGATGTATAAAGTAAGAAACAATATGCAAGATTTGTGATCACAGTGGAAACATTAATATTCTTGTTTAAGTATATTTTATTGATTATGCTATTACAGTTGTCCCACTTCTTTTCTTCCCTTCATTCCGTATTTCCTTGAACAACCGTCCCACCAGCATTCCCCTCGCTAAGTTCATGTCCATGGGTCGTGTATATATAAGTTCTTTGGCTTCTCCATTTCCTATACTATTCTTAATCTCCACCTGTCTGTTTTGTTCCTACAATTTATGCTTCTTATTCCCTGTACCTTTTTCCCCCTTCTCTCCACTTCCCCTCTGACAGTTCTCCATGTGACATCCATTTGGGTATCAGGGGAAGTGACTAAAAGCTAGCCAAGAGCCAAGGAAGCAGCATTGTTCTCTCTCTGAGCCCTCCCCCACATATAGGTTCACAATGCACTGACTGTGGGTTGCCCCACCCTGGCAAATACCTAAGCTCTGTCCCTTATACCATAACAGGTGTGCTGAGACAAAGAAATATGGCCCAAATGAAAGAACAGATCAAAACTCCAAAAATAGAGCTAAGCAATGAAGAGACAGCCAACCTATCAGATGCAGAGTTCAAAACACTGGTAATCAGGATGCTCACAGAAATGGTTGAATATGGTTGCAAAATAGAGGAAGAAATTAGATATTCTTGATCAGTCATATATTTCCTTGGGCTATCTTTGAACTTAAGTTAAATACTTCAAACCCTTTATATTTCTTGCATGTTTATATTATATCCCAAAGTAGATTGTGGATTCCTTGAACACAATAACTATTTCCTAAAATCTCTTTAATCTATTATGATAGCTAGCACAGTATCCTTAAAAAAATAAGGTTACAATTAATGTTCATTAATCAAGGATTTCTAAAATATTTGATAAATAAACTGATTGTATATATGAGGAAACTGAGCTCCAGAATCATTAGTTAACAATGAAGAAGAAGTGAAGGCTATGCAAAGTGAAATAAAAGAAAATATACAGAGAACCAACAGTGAAGAGAAGGAACCTAGGACTTAAATCAATGATTTGGAGCAGAAGGAAGAAATAAACATTCAACCAGAACAGAATGAGAAACAAGAATGCAAAAAAAAAAACAAAAAAAAAAAAATGAGGAGAGGTTTCTGAACCTCTGGGACAACTTTAAATGTCCCAGCATCTGAATCATAGGTGTGACAGAAGGAGAAGTGGAAGAGGAAGAAATTTAAAACTTTTTTGAAAAAATAATGAAGGAGAACTTTCCTAATCTGGCAAAGGAAATAGATTTCCAGGGAGTCCAGGAAGCTCAGAGAGTCGCAAAGAAGTTGGTCACAAGGAAGCACACACCAAGGCACATCATAATTACATTTCTCAAGATGAAAGATGAGAGAATCGTAAAAGCAGCAAGAGAAAAGGAGACAGTTACCTACAAAGGAGTGCCCATAAGACTGTCAGCTGATTTCTCAACAGAAACCTTACAGGCAAGAAGGGGCTGGAAAGAAGTATTCCAAGTCATGGCAGGCAAGGACCTACACCCAAGATTATTCTATCCAGCAAAACTATCATTTAGAATGGAAGGGCAGATAAAGTGCTTCTCAGATAAGGTCATGTTAAAGGAGTTCATCTTCACCAGGCCCTCATTATATGAAATGTTAAAGAGACTTATCTAAGAAAACAAGAAGATCAAAACTGTGAACAGTAAAATGACAATAAACTCACAACTATCAATAACTAAACCTAAAAAAAAAAACTAAAACTAAAACAAAGCAAACTAGAATGAGGACATTAATATTCTTAATGCACTTTGAGTGATGTAATCTATATTCTAGTAAGAATGAAATATTACAAGTCTCTCATGTCCTGCTAAAATCTTATGTCCTGCTATATAGAACTGTAAACATAGAATTTTATATCTATATTTTCCATGAAAGTAAATAAATAGCAGAATTTAATTCCTGTGATATTTAAAATGTAATGGATAATTTCAAGTTCAATTTTATAATGAAGATTTTAAAATGCTGGAATATGAAATACATGTAGAAATAACATGACTGAAAAAAATTAAATTCACAAATATTTTTAAGTCACCAGTAAGTTGGGCTCTGGTTAAAGTCAGTTTGACATACATTGGTTTTATCCCATTAAAGTGCTTTATCTCTGGGCAGTCGGACGTTAATGTTGCACATTGTCACTTACCATCTTTCAGGATGGTTTCTCGCTCTGTGCCGTCTATCTTCTGTCGGCCAATTAGGAAACTGGTGGTGTCAGCAAAGTAGATATAATTGGCTTCTGCATGAAAATCTAAAGCACGAGGGTTTACCAGATTTTCTATGGGGATCATGTATTCATCAGCTATTTTGGTATTCAAATCCATTCCTCTAACAATTCCTGGGCGTCCTTTTCCATAAAAAAGAAACAACTCATTCTTGGGTCCTGCAGAATGAAGATTACAAACATAAACAAGTGACGCTGCCTAATCTTCTTTACACTGCATAATGCCATGGTTTAATTAACTGGCACAATTAACGTTTTTAAAATTCAATACCAAAAATTAAACTCTAAAATATGCCAACTGTATCTTGATGCAAGGCCAGCTAATTGCATTACTTTAATTAAAACAGAAATTACCTCTGTGAATGAGTTTTATTTAGTTAATTATTCTTTTGTCTATAACAGTCAGTATAGCAAAAAACATGAAAAATTATTGGAAAACTTGTAATTGTAAAATGGACATTTATCATAACATCCAACACATTTAATTTTACAACTCATTACAACCTATCTAACATGTTTTGTAGATACCAACTGTGGAATTCATTATGTTTGACAATACTAAAACTTCAGAATATATAAAACACTCTTCTCCTCAGTTTGCATCTACAGACTGTCAGAAGCAAGCAAAAGAATCAAACAATATCACAAACTTGCATGTGAATATATTAGTTACCTAAGCATGTGATTTATTTTTTTAGGAAATGAAATCAAATGCCAGATATTGCATCACTTTTTTCTTTACATCTCAATTAAAATGTTGGAGGCCGATGCCAGTAACTCTGACGTACAACACAGCCCTTACCAAAGAAAAAAAAAAAAAAGGAGAACAAAGCCTCCCTAAAAACCTGTATCCTGGGTTAAAATGCCAAAATCAAGTTAGCTTTATCACAGAGTAAACTGATTCCTTCAGACTTCTACATAAAAATATATGTAAGATTCTCTGATTGCTAATTTAGTCTATATAATTTTGAAAGAATTACTTTATATGAAAGGAGAAACATACAATTTTCCTATTGAAAATTGAATTATGTTTGAATAATCATAACATGAAATTTTTAGTAAAATATCTACATTATAGGAAATTTAAAAGAAAAAACTAATAACTGATAAACACAACATCCTCAATATAAACTATATTATTACCCATATTTTTATTATTTTAATTAGAGTTATTGAATATTAAATGTATGTTAACAAATTTTATAATATTTATATATATATAGAATAAAATATGACAAATTTCATGTATTTAGCATGGACCTTAAGAATATTTCAAGAACATGGGAAAGCATGCAGATACCTCAATTCCATTCTAGAGACACTCATATTCTGAATATTGAGTTTATCATGTATTTTTAAAAGCTTTAGATGTATGTTATATATATATTTCTCAAGTAGATTGTTTAGCTTCACATGTATGGATTATATGTGTGAATTCTTCTGTGAATTAATTTTTTCTTATTGCATTCTTGGACATCACCCATGGTGGTTGTAGTCATTGTACATTCATTTTCACCATTGATTTTTATTCCTTTGTATGACTATTGCAAATTTCATTTATCTAGCTAATTTTCTAATGCACAGTTTCTTATATAGAAGAGGACATTCCATTTTTATATTTTAATTTCATTATTGAATCTTAGCATCAAAATTATGTTCTTTGTTGATTATTTTAAGCCTTAGTTTCTTTTGGTATAACTATGATGCATGATAATTTGTTAAATCATTCCTCAGTTGGTTTTACCTTTTTATTATTATAATAATATTGAGATAAGTATTTTTTTAATATACCATTTTATACATGATCTTAGATGATCTCTTGGTATACATTTCCAGGAATAAATTTATTGGGCAAAGAACATCTGCATTCCTCTTCATCATTGCCATCATAGCCTCTCAGTGTGTATTATTTATTTTTTTAAATATTTTATTTACTTATTTTTAGAAAGAGGGGAAGGGAAAGAGAAAAAGAGGGAGAGAAACATCAAAGCGTGGTTGCTTCTCATGCACCTCTACTGGGGACCTGGTCTGCAACCCAGGCATGTGCCCTCACTGGGAATTGAACAGGTGACCTTTTGGTTCACAGGCTGGCACTCAATCCACTGAGTCACCCAGCCAGGGTTTTAAAAAATAACATTATATTATTTAAAAGTAGTGCATATTAATTTGAAAATTAACATTCAAATTAATATTCTTGAGTATTTCTGACCAACTTTATATGCATAGATTCCTTTCTTTTATAAAAAAGGTATAAAAATATGACAAATTTCATGTATTTAGCATGGACCTTTTCTTTTATAAAAAAGAAAGGAATATCTATTTATAAAAAATATAGATATACTACCTTTGTGTATTTTAGTATCTAATTCTTAAAAATGTAATGATATTTTTTCCCTGGCTGGTGTGGCTCAGTGGACTGAGCACCATCCTATGAATCAAATGGTAGCTAGTTCGATTTCCAGTGAGGGAACATGCCTGGGTTACAGACCAGGTCCCCAGTGGAGGTGCATAAGAGGCAACCACCCATTGATGTTTCTCTCCTCCTTTTTCTCTTTCCCTTCCCCACTTTCTAAAAATAAGTCAATAAAAATCTTTTTAAGAAATGTAATTATATTTTGTTATATTATTAAAAAGTCTTCAAAACATTCTTTTCAATGGCAGCATCATGTTCCCTACTAGAGAGACAACATAATATAGCCAGCTACCTACCTATGGTTAGATATTTATATTGTTTCTGGGTTTTTATTTTTATTATAAGTACACTTACAATGAATTTCTTTAATCAAAAGTGGGATAACTTGTTAAAGGATAGTATGAGTTTTATGTCTTTTGTATATATTCGTGTCTTTATAATAGTTATAACAATTTATAATGCTATTACCAATGCATAAGAATGCTGGCTTTTACCATATGCATTCCTGCTAACATTTATTTTTGCTTTTATTTATTTTTTTAAAAAGATTTTATTTATTTATTTTTAGAGAGGGAAGGGAGAGGGAGAGAGAGAAACATCAATGTGCGGTTGCTGGGGGACATGGCCTGCAACCTAGGCATGTGCCCTGACTGGGAATCGAACCTGCGATGCCTGGTTCGCAGCCCGTGCTCAATCCACTGAGCTACGCCAGCCAGGGCTTGCTTTTATTTTTAATAAATATTTTAATTGGTAAACCTGGTATTTCATTGGTTTAATGCATGTGTGCATGTGCCTATGTGTATGTGTACTTTTTTATAAGAATGGTCACTATTTCTCTATTGCTTTTAAAATAATTTTAAGTCATTCAATAGATGCTTTAAAGATTTTTAGTGTGTTTGCATGTACTATATATAACTTAAAACTAAAAAGTACATTTCACAGACTCACACAAAGACATGCTTCCAGTTTTAAGTAGCTAAAATCAAATGTATTTGCTCAAGTTTAAAATAAAGAAACGAGGGCACTTTTGCTTCTTTTTAGAGTGCTCACCTAGTGGAGAAAGAGTTTTTCCACATTGATCTTCCTTCATGTATACCAAGATGTAAGAAAGAGGGTGTCTTGTTTTGTTTTGTTTACCAGTAGAGTACTATCAGTTGTGACATATTTCTGGAGCTAATAGTTGTGGTGCAAGCTTCCTAATCACTGGATCCCAACTAAAAGAGTGTGTTTTTGAAGATATGTTTGCCATCGGTGGCTTTCTGATGCCATGGCTTCTGATTTTGGCGGATGTTTCAGCTTTAAGCCAGGTTAGTTTGATGGTGGCTTGAGAAATGTTCTGAAGACCCATTCTCAAAGCTGCTGATTCAGGCTTTTCAATAATTTTGCACATACCTTTTTGCATTTGACCCTTTTTGTTTCAAATACCTAGACTTCTTTCTGTTAATATAAATGTACCCTGACCCTAAATTACAGATGATTGAAGTTTATGCAACTCTAATTTTATGTTTTTTCCCAAATATGTGCATATATGTATGCACATGTTTATATATAATTGTGCACGATTATATTTTTATATAGTATCCATCACTCCCCAAGTGGTAATTGGAACAGTTTAAAGCCTGGTTATATGCACATATAACACACACAAAAACACTTTTATTTGAGAATTTTGACACAGTATCCTCAATTATCCAGAGAATCTCTTGAACATGAGATTTGCTACCCACATTCCCAGCATTTAATATAAATTTAAAAATAAAGTCAAAATACTAAAATGCATATATTTTATAACAGTTGAGCTTCTTGGTTCTTGATGTGAAAGTATCCACACTATTAATTAATGTTTAAACTTCAAATTATAAAATATTTAGTGGTTTCACTTCATAGTCCCTAGCAAGCACATGATAAGAACATAGAAAAGATGGCAGGACAGTGACCATAGAGAGAGAATTGATAGAAATAAAAAGCTATTGCTATGACAAAATGAAGACTAAATTGACGTTGTAAAAAGCAGTCATAATTTTAAAAGTTATAGTATCTGTGGACATTTAAAGACCAATAATAGTCTCCACATGGACACCATTTCTAAAAGGGCCATTCTACTGAAGGTGTGTATAAAGACTCCAAAGTGAAGTCCTCAATTTTTGTGCAAAATGTTAAACTTAGGAAAGTCATTTATATAAAATAATGTATTAGCTTATTTAAATCAATGTCACTTAAATTACTCTAGCATGTTTCAAGAATAAAAGAAAGATATACCTATTAAAGGTCTTTAGATAAAATTGTTTAAAACATTAACTAGCAAAGCTCCATTTACCCAAACATTAAAATAATAAAACGAATATTATTCCTCAGTGATACTGGATAAAATGAAACTTACTCTATGAAAATTTCTGTTAGACTAAACAACCCATCCATTACTAGGAGAAGCATCTAGGTGCAGATAAGAGAAAATCTGACCAGTGATTTAAGCTCATTAGAGCAAAAACATTCTTTAAGGAAAAAAGGAAAGGCTCTTTCTAAAAATCTTTCCTCAAGTATGTTTCCTGAAGATCCACAAATTTGGTCATTCTACAACCCAATCAGCTTTCTCATTCATATTGTCACACACAAACACAAGCACTAAATACTAATTTTGAGAAAACAGACTGCCATGTATTTGAAAGCATATTTCACCTGATGAAGTCTCATGTTATTACTGATGTTGATGTTGCTAATTAATACTAAAAACTCTATTCTGAAACAGTAGCTGCTGGCAAAATGTTTGATTTTGACAACATACTTTTGCATGACCTGCCATCACTTCCCAAGTTGAAGCCAGTCCTGCAGCGACAGGTCCGTGTTTTGTAACTGCTGCTGAGCAGACAGATGTGTGAACATCCCCCGGGCATTCCATATGGATCCACTTCACATGCATGGCTTCTGACTACAACAAATAAAAAACAGCAAGCTTAAAATCCTCCAAAGACAAGATAATTATGTGCATCAGTATGTGGAATGTTTTTACACTACTGGAAGAAGAATCCTAGGGGGGGAATCTAAGTACCAAACTATTTAGTGCCAGAATCAATTAGAAAGAGTTAAACCCCATAGAAGAGTGGTAGGGATTTGCAAAAATCCTCCTATGACTACATTTAAAAAGCAATTCTGAGAGATAATGTGCTTTTATATTAATTTAAAACATTTAAATGTAAGCAAAATAAAAGTAACATTCAGTACATGCTTGTTATACTTTTTAAAAATATGCCTTTATTTCAAATATAAAAGTACTATAAAATAGCCCAGTTTAGGTAATTAAACAGAGAGAGGATTTCTTTATAATGATCCATTATATGGTTATCTAACCTAGACAAAATATAATTCAGTGATTACCTTTTCTGAGAAATGGTAAGATATTTTTGTTTTTCAATTTTGGGTCCACTGCCAATTTAAGAACTCTATTACACGGTAAATTTTGTGTGTGTGCCTGTACCTATCAAAAAGATGAGGCTGAGTTGGCATGCAAGATTGAGGAGTAGAAGGCCTTTTTCTGAGTGTAGAAGTTAAAGACGAAAAATAGAGGAAAAATGGCATATGGGGAGGATAAGAAACAGAATGATGAGTCAAAAAGAAAGGGTTGTAGTAGGAATAATTTCAGTAAGATTTTATGCCTCATTGTAATTATACTGATTTTTTGATTACCAATTACTTAAAATTGCAATAAATAACATGGCAATCTTCTTTTAATAATAATGCTGCTATACTTTTGATAACTGTGCCACATTCTTTTCTGTCTTCCTCATTCTCTGAATGAAAAGATTAGTGAAATGCAATTTTGTTTCTTCCCACCAGGAGGGTTGCTTTTATTTTCCAATTTCATGCCACTTTTATTCTAGATTATGTCTTCTGTCACCTACTTTGCAATTCTCCACTTTCTCACCATCACCACTTTTGCTCTCTCCATTGAATCATGCCCATGAGCATACAAGTAAGCCATTATTTATGCATGTTGGGGGAAAAAAAGCTTTCTTAAATCATAATTCCAACAGCAATCTTTCAATTAGTTCCCCATTTCTCCACTTCTTTGTACATCAGCACTTCTCAAAGTTATCCATACTCATTTTCTACAATTCCTTTCTTTCCTATCTCTCGTAAACCCATTCATACCCAGACATTCACTTTACCACAAAATTGTTCTTGTCAGATCCGCATGAGCTGAATTTATGCTGCTGAATCCAATGATCAACTGAATTTATCAGGCTTCTCTGTCTCCTCTTTGGTCTTTCCTATTCTCTTTGACTTATTATTGAAGTGTTCCAGTATCCATTATTTGAGCTTCTGCTCTTCTCCACCTCTAGTTACTTCCTTGGTGATCACATCTATTTCCATGGCTTTAAATGTCATCTATGAGCCAATGACTCCCAAATTGGTATCTCCACCCTGGACTTTCCCTGAACTAGAGACTCACCTCCTTGATATTTCTACTTGAATTTGTGATAGTATAACATGAAAATTATCCTTCTTTTCTTTGCCCTCAAATATTTTCCATGCTTGATCAAATAATTTAATTATGCTAATTGCTTAGCCCAAAATATTATCATCAATCCTGACTCTTATTTATTTATTTATTCATGTTTATTTATTTACCCTCACCTGAGGATTTTTTTTTCATTGCTTTTAGAGATAGAGAAACATCTATGCCAGAGAGAAACATCAACTGGTTGCCTCTCACGTGTCATGTCCAGACCCAAGATCCTATGTGCCCTGCTGGGGAATTGAAGCTGCAATTTAGGTATGTGCCGTTACTGGAATTGAACCTACAGCCCTTCATTTACAGGATGATGCTCCAACCAATTGAGCTACACTGGCCAGGGTATCCTTGACTCTTTTTAAATCTATATGTCACATACAAATTCATAAGAAACTCCTGTTTGCTCTACCTTCAAATGTATCCTAAATTTAATTATTTCTCATCATTCACTGTTACCATCTTGGTCCAGTCCACCCTCTCTTTAACCTTCCACCTTTGCCCCTTGCCCCTGTCTGTTGTCAACACAGTAACCATATTGATTCTTTGAAAAGTCAGTCAGATCATGAGAATCCTCTGCTTGATTCTTCCTAAGGTCTCCCCATCTCATTAACAGTATAAGCAAAAGTTTTTACAATTGTCTACAGGGCCTTACTTGTTATCTTTTTATGGTGCTCTTTCATTTCTCCAATTTAATTTCCTACTTCTCTTTCTTTTATTTACTCTGCTCCAGACACATGGGTCTCTTTACTGCTCTTTGAACAATCTAAGTATGCTGTTCCTCGTGGTCTTTGTGTTTGCTCATCTCTTCCTGCCTCTCTCCTTCAATTATTTCAAGTCTTCATTCAATTTTGTCTTTTCAATGGGACTTCCTCTGATCATTCAATATCAAATTATAAACTGCCCCCCACATCCTTCATACTCCTTATCCTCTTTATCTGCTTTATTTTTCTCAAATGTGAATGTTTAAATAATTCTAAATTGGCATTAATTTGAAACACGACAAGATGATGGGAATTTTGGGTGGTGGTTTTAGCATTGTACATTATTTGGTATATGATTGAGCCTAAATTGTTTTTATTAAAGAACATCACTAATCTACTATACAAAATAACTAGTTTGTGTTATTGAGAAATACTTAGAAACATTGCAGTCTTATCATTAAAAATTATTTTTAATAAACATGTGTTAAAAGTAGGCTGTTAAGTCAAAAGACCCCAATGATTACAATAAAACTGAACTGATACTGCAAGAAAGTCATGTGATTTAAAATTTACCTCCAAAATAATACAAAAAAATAATTCTTAGCATTTTAGCATCTGGGTTTCCTGTCTAAATGCATGTCAATTGAAAGCTTTTTCCTAAATCTAAATCTAGCTATCATTTCAATTCTATGGTGGTAGAAACCATTTACAAGCAACTGAACAATCTGTTATTTAATCTTGTGGAGGGAGCTCTATTCCATTTTGTCAAGCAGACATGTACCCTTTTGTTAATCAAAATAGAGAATTTATCATTCACCCACTTTAACATCATACAAAGGCACAAGGACCATATCTCCATTCTATTCGTCATTATGAAGACTATGAAGAAGTTTGGTCTCTTACCTACTGGTTGAGTCCTTTTTTGATAGATTCGAATTCCTCGAGCATTTTCCATTTTAATTAATGAATGAATATCAGTGCCATTAAATCGATTTATCCTTATGATATTGAAGTTATCAGAAGTGGTTGCATATAAATAGTCCTCAAACACAGATATACCATAAAGTTGTCTGACCTATAAAGAGGAGTAAGCATAACTATGATTTTTAATTATGCTGTTTTCTACTTGAAAGAAACATTGATTGCTATTTACTACTGTGGGCAATTCCCAGAGTAGGAAAGTCACAGGATATTATTGCTTATTTTCTCTCAATGAATTCAACATTTTACTAATTTAAAAATTTACTCTGAGAATAAAACATTATGAATAGTGGATAAAGCAGTTACAAATTCATGGGAGAAAATTTTATTCATGTTTCATTAGAAATCATATTCAGTAGCTACTTTTCAAAAGCTAGCCAGAACAAAACTTTTAAGTGTACTCATTAATATGCTTATAGCACTATTACATAAAATTTGAGATATTTTTATGGTCTGCTTGTTCATATAGTCATGGATATGTACAATCTGCAGAAGCCTAGCTCTGCCTGGGAAAGAACTAATGCTCAAGTGCCTTTGAAAATTTGTTTCATAAGAAAAAAATCCAATTTTAAAAAATATAAATTATATTTATATTAATATTTGCCCAGAATGGAAAACACTACATAATAAAGTCACATATTCAGAATAATTGTAAATAAAATGTCAGCATTTTACTCAGAAATTGCATTCTTTTTAAAGCCTATTTATAATGAAAATGGAAGTGTTTGCTTGAGAATAACAATGTTTATTACTATCTCTGGCACTTTAATAGTAAAAATCTCTTCCTTGGCAGAGGTTTTGGTAATTATGGTGAAGAATAGACATCTTCAAGTCACGGAAAGCATCCAGCGGAGCGGAGAAAGAATGAGTACACTGATTTTCTCACTAGCGGCACATGCTAGGCACATTGCCTTTGTGTAGTCTTTGTTTTATACTTAATTTAAAATGGTTCTGGTCCCAGTTACAATATAGCTGTCGATAGATTTGCTGTAGAATTTTGATAAAAAAGCATTTGTCACTATATTTTGACATTATATGGTACTTTCAGAGCACTGTTAGTGTAGATTTGTAGTTGAGTGAATGTGAGAATGTATGCACAGTTTGACTATTAACATTTTCATAGAAAAAAAACTAATTTTTTAATTTTAATCAAATAATTTTGTTAATTCTATAGCATAACACATGATTAAGCAAAATCATTTGATTTTCTATCTCTCAAGCATATATGACTCATCACTACCATTTCTGATTATCTCTAAAAGAAGACTGGTTTCACATGTTGTTTTTACATCATACCTCATATCTTCTGTCTACGCTAAAAATGAAAGAATGAACTTAATGAGGAAGATCATTTGACATTAAGGCCTAACTAGTCTTTTTCATGTTAGTGTTATTCCCTGGTAATTTTATATTTGTGTGTGAGCACACATGTATTTACTAATATCATTTTCAACATAGCTGACATCGTATTAACTAACTATACTTACAGCCCAATTTTCTTGGGAATTCTTTTTTGTTCTTAGAAAAACAACAAACAAGCTGAACCCTTCCATTACTATTAATATGGTGACATCCATCTGAAATTGTATGGTTGTGATAGACCCACATTACACTCTACATTATTTATAATCCACATCCCAGAAGAGATAGCAATGTTACAAAGCAGGGAATTGGTCAGGGTAGAAAACATGATCACATAGTAGAGATCAAATTTTACTCGCTGCCTCTCTGCTGCCTTCAGAAGGGTCTGTTCCCCATAAAGGAAGTATATTGCTGTCTGTTCTGTTAACTACCTGCAATAGAAGGGGGAGAGTTTGAAGTGGTGAATAGACTGTCCTGCCTCCAGCCCAAATACTTCAAAAATTTACCTGTTGGATTAGTACTTAGTGCCTGACTAGCAAAACACAGTCAATACAAAGAAAAATTAAGTGAATAATTAAAAATCTCAGATATTAAAAACTGTTTAGTCTTGGGGAAAATCGTTTGAATTCCTTATTCTTGCTTAGAATTTTAATTACATATAGGTAAAAGAGAAAGTCTGTCATAATCACTTCAGAGATTAGGTCCCAGGGCCACCAAAGAAATCATGGATTTTAGGACAGTTGAAAGTTAGAAATATCTGGCCTCACTTCTAATACTGCACGCTTTATTTTTTAACCACCCAGATTAGTGCATTTGTTTATTTCCTGAGGAAAGTGAAAGAATTTCATTGTCAAAGAGGATTAGAAAGGAAAAGTAACTTTAAGGGATAATTGTAGAATATTCTTAGTGTGTATTGCAAAAGAAAGCAAAGACATTTATGTATTTCATTTCCACAGAATAAGAATCTCCCATGAAATTAGTGTAATCACTGAAGTAAAATTGAATTTAAAAAGATACACTAGTGAATAAAGTCAATTTCCACCTAGAGATTTCCTTTGACCTGTTTACTGTTATTTGAAAGAAAAATCTTATCATTCAGCAAGGGAAAAACTATAGGGATGGGAAAATTTTTGAATTCTGTGAAATTTTTTTCACAGAGTTCTTATTTTAGGAGTTACTTGAATGTATCAGAAGGCAAAATTTAGTCCAACCTATTAAAATAACAAAGATGCTTTTGTAAACTGGAATTTGCTTTCGTTAGCCAAGTATTGCCAGTGCCACATGGGACAAATCATAGTTCAGTTCCTCTTATAAGTAAACCAGTTAAATTAGTTTTTAGTAAGCTGGCAGTAACATCTGTCTTATTCTAGTATTTTCCCTTCTTACTGGTATAGCATTTTTGTTTTTGTTTGATGTTCTTGTTTTTTGTTGGTCTTTGTTTTGTGTGCTTTGTTTTTGGAGGAGGGAAGGAAAAAACAATAAGCATCTCCAATACATAGAATGCATTGTAGAAAGAACATCTCTCATGTAGGAAATACGTCACAATTTTCATGATCCACTGCTGTTAACTTTACAAGAAATTTTCAACATTGCTATTTTGGGTCTTCCTCTTAGTGTAATACCATATATTTTATTATCTTACCCACATTTTCTTACAAAACTATACTTACTTGTCTGCCTTGAATAATAGTATGTCTGTTTTTTCCTTGATAGTCCGAGACTTCCACATACTCCAAGTAAAGATCTACCCAGTAAACCAATTTGTTGACTAGGTCCAGTGCCAGTGCAGCTGGCTGCTCTGTCTTTGAATCAATTATCCTTGTTCTGTTGATCCCATCCATGTCACATCGCTCCACTTTGGCTACATTCCCGTAGTCAGTAAAGAAAAGTTTTCTGTTGAAAGTATAATAAATGTTAAAGTCAAGAAGGGATAAAAGCATATTCAGTAGAACCATCTGTAAAAAGCAGAACTTTTTCTTCTAATTTATTTCAGTGGTTACATCTGTTAGCTTCCCATAACCATTTCCATGTAATATCACTCATAAACAGAGAAATCTGTTAATGGATATTGCAGGGCATAAGGGAGCAGGTTAACCAACAACTGTAAAATTTCCCCAAAATGAATGATTATGGTGGGTTTATTTTCACATTAGGGGAAATGTTTCTTTAAGCTTCATAGAGCCCAAAGACACAGCACAGTAAATGCATGCAGCTTATTCGGTGCAAGCTTCAGAAGAGAGCCAAGTCACCAGGCCAGGGCATGCGAGCTATCAGGCTTTATCTTCACCCTGCTTTTCAAATAGCCTAGTGATGTCTGTTTCCTATAAAAGCTATAACACGGATCTCAATGATGCTATGATTGGGGGTGAATCACAAACCTGCAATGGAAGTAAGCAGATGGAAAAACAAATGTGTTGTTTTTAGAAATAGAAATAAAATATAAATAACCCTCTCAAACCAATCCCAAATTCTTCCAAATATTCCCTAAACACCCTATTTCATGAAGGAAATGTGGGCCATTTCTCCTCATTTTCTTCTTATATATGGAGAAGAAAGGACTGAAAACCATGTTGAGACAAGAAAAAAAAAACCTTTCATGAAACACTGACAGTGTCTGTCATCAGAGGTTTAAAACCTCCAACACTTCAGTGTCTAACATTTGATTAGCATTCACTCTGTTTAGTACACAGCAATCAATTTCCATTAGCCTGGCAATATTTTAACACGATTACCTACTCGTGAGACAAAACTGCATTTGTAAATAGAGGACTATTTGCCTTGATTTAAATATAATCTCAAGAATAATCTGATTGACAGTGACTGAGCAACATGAAGATTACCTAGAGTATAGAATATTTGATTTTATAAACTTGATGAATTAGTTTCTGGTTACTTTTCTCAACATCCTTGCATTATCTAACAGTATGGAGTATCTTTCAGGCTAAAAAAGTATTATTTAATTTTTATTTCACTCTTTCTGCTAAGGGAGGCTTTGACTAACTTTTAAACATCAATGCCTAAACAGCAAAGCCAGATTTTATTATGAGTATATATTTCATCTAATGTCCTTGAAAGATCAATTTATTACAATGAGTTAAAATTATTTTTCAAATGACATTCTCTTCAAGTGAAGAACTTTTTATTTTAGTGAATAATAAGTAAAAGAACATCCAGTGTGATGTTTTATTGTCATGCAGAATGCTCAAACCTCTGTGTCTGAGTTGGTCTCTCTGATGTCTTACTCTCTCTTCTGTCTCTCTCTCTCTCCCCCCCTCACTCTCACTCTTGCTCTCTCTTACTCCTTCCATTTTGCATTTCCCTTTTCTTTGCTTGTGAATTAATTTTCTCATAGCTTTCTCAAGTCAAATTGCTATAAAAGTTACCAGTTTCTCACTCCTTTTCTGTAGTGTACTGCCCACTATCCCTGTTATATGAAACTGTTTCTCACCCCATACCAAAACGCCTCTCCTGCTATAGTTCCTCTTTTGATTGTCCATTTACAGAACTGAAAAACTGTGGTGTACAGGTAGTCTGGCTTGGGCATACAGAATTGGAGGTTCTGGCTCACTATGTATAGACTATACATAGACAGTGATATGAAGCGGGTGATTGTAAATATCTACATGGTATTGAAGAGAAAAGATGACTCAGGAGAGACAGAGATTTCTCTGAAGTCATCTTGAGATGACTTAATTATATGGAAAAAAAGAGAAGAATGCCAAGACAAGAACCCTGGAAGCATGTATTTGGAGAAAAAAGAGCAAAAAAGTAAGATCAGAGGTTATGGTCAAAGAAATAATACAGAATCTCATAGAAGTTTAAGAGAGAAAAGTTTGAGGAGAAAGGATTGGGGTGGCAGGCTGGGCCAATCGCTTCACAAAATAAATAGAGAAAGAAAATATTGATCAAGAAGATGACATTGAATTTGATATTTGTTGAAATTAAAAACAAGTGTTACTTCTCTTTGAGAATTTTAATTGCAGAAGAAGAGTGGGCCAGTTGATGATGAAGGAAGCAGGAAAATGTAAATTATTTTTCCAAGGTTTTCAGAGATATTGACATAGTATTGCAGGAATGATGCAAACACTTCTTATACTTACCCAATGTCATAATTAAACTGGTTGAGTAACTTTCAACCAAAGCATGGGAAAAAAGTATAAGTACACAATTAATCTAAATGTTACCATTTTAATGAAAGTATAAATTCAAAAGAACAGGAGAACTTGGGGTATGTGAAGTAGCACCAAACTGTAAGAGACCATAAAGAATTACCTAGCAGATAGCAGATTAACTAGTGCCCAGTGGAAACATAAAAGAGTTTTACATTAAAATAGAACCTTTATACCAATTGAACCTTCCCAGAATTCAGAATACTGACTATGATGAGCTCTGTCCACTTACAAATAAATTGCAAGAAATGGAAGTGTTCTTAAAGAGAATAGCACTAAAACTATAAAACTGCAAGCAATAAGTACCCATAGTCGCATGATAATGTAGATGTTTTTCTGTCTGCTTATTTTAATATTGTTTAATTTTATTTTAAAATGTTCTACTACTGTTATAGAGAAATTCTTTATTCCTGGGGCATTCTTTAGTTGAGGTCTTATAATAAATAACTATATAATAATTAATAACTAAAGCTAAAGTTTTAAATTATCTAATCTCTATATTTTATTTGTGATGAAAATGTAGCTTGGTTAAAAATCACTTTTCTTTCATATAATTTTTCCAGATCTTAGAAATAGTAAATAGTGCTCTGTGAACCCCATTATCTCATTGACCCTTACAATTACCTGTGAGATAGAAGGGCCAGATTATTTTTATTTCACAGATGAGCAGTCTCAAAGTCCACGTGGTAAGCCATTGCTAGACTCATAATGCAAATGTTGGTTTGTCATGCCTTTTGCTTTTAACTCACTATTTTGAATCATTTCAAATTTACAGAAAACTTGAAAGAAAAGAATGAATACCTATACCTTTTACCTAGACTCACCATTGTTTAACTTTTGTCCCTCTGGCTGTTTCTAGTACTGTCTGAACCTCTTGACAGTAAGTTACAGATATTATGGTCCGTTAAACCTAAATACTTCAGGCTGCATCTGTTAAGTACAAGGCCATTATCATGTATAACCACAGTACCTGTATCAAAATCAATACTTTTAACACTGATATGATACATGGTTGTTATTCATATTTTGCCTGTGTACCCATAATGTTCTACACAGTAAAAATTCCTCCTTTTTCTTGATTCAAAATCCAATGCAGCATCATGTATTGCATTTAATTGTCTTCTCTCTCTACACTCCTTTAATCTTGAACAGTTCTTGAGCCTTCCTGTTGTCCATGATGTTGCCATTTCTATAGGGTAAATATCAGTTGTTTTGAAGAATATTCTTACTTTGAGTTTTCTTGAATTTTCATAATTAGATTATGTTATTCTTTTTAAACTACAATGCAATAATGTTTACTTTATTGTTATTGCTCCTAGGTTTAGAAACCATGGGTAAGTCTATGTTCTACCCCAGAAATTCCATAAAATTAAACACAGATGGTAGCTTGGAATTGCATTTACTCTTATACAATTTTTTTCTGAACACTTAACTCTGTTAACTTCAGGGTTCTTAGTCACCCTTTCAGCAACTTCTCTCTCCAGGAACAAGGGTTTATGCTGCTTCTAGTCCAGCAGCGCCCCAAGTGCAGAACTCTGCCTGTGGATGATGAAACCATTCCCACATCTGTCTTATGCCCCATTCCCTCAGATTTCAATACTGACATGTCTTCTCTCCCTGCTCATTCTTGCGTTATCAATTATCTTTATTCTCTAGTATCAGGGAGAAACTAAATTGAGATTGTTATTCTCTTGTTCTTCACTTATTTTTTTGTCATCCCAATCAATTCCAATTAATAAAAATAAATAGAACTATATTATAACTATTCTTTCTATTTCTAAGACATGTTTAACTATTAGTTCATAAAAAACAGACACATTTTGTAGGAGACCATTCTGCATGGCTTGAG
This sequence comes from Tonatia bakeri, assembly GCA_004024845.1. Taxonomy (NCBI): domain Eukaryota; kingdom Metazoa; phylum Chordata; class Mammalia; order Chiroptera; family Phyllostomidae; genus Tonatia; species Tonatia bakeri. The sequence continues at coordinate 90,773 of PVIA01003624.1, read as the reverse complement.
CCCAGCTCCCACTCAGAGATGCACAGGACCCACGCCCACAGATAGGTTCTCCCATGGGGAATCAGGCCTGCAATGTGCCTAGGCCGCTTTCAGTCTTGCTCTTGTTAAAAAACTCCCTCACCCTGAATTGAGGACATTTACTACAAAGTAACTTCCTGAAATCCATGCTAAACCTTCCAAGGATGAGTGTAACCAGTTCAACCACTTTTGCCTTTTCATTTGCAAATATCCCTCTTCTGTGCTGTGATTAGCAGCATTGGCTCCTTGGTTTTCTGTAAAAGGTAACAACCTAAAGTGAACCTGTGCATAGTAAATGAGGACCGTCATGTAACAGGCGGAGAAACCCAATAAAGTCTTGTCATGGGGGAGGCCGAGGCCTTTGCTCCCCTTGAGAGAAAAGCCATGCTGTCCCTTTTCCTCCACTGGACTCTGAATGTCTCATTTCATCCATAATGATGCGGACAGTGCAGTCCGGTGTCTTCATCACATTTCTTTAAAATATGCAATTATGCATCCAGTTCATTTTTCTTATAATTCAACAACTATAGCAAATAAGAATTTATCATTTTGGCTTCCTAATTTTATTAGATACGGAAAACTGATTTTATATAACCTTTCATTGTTCATATAATTAGCCCTGTTTTACTATAGATGTATCAGATTTTATACAGTTGCAGATAGTAAGAAACTTTGGGTTTTGTTGGCAAACTTGCCTGACATAAATCAAAAGTCACAACAGGGAGCATTCACAGACAGCGATAGAGCACTGTGCTTATAGAGTTATGGCTCCAGTCATCCCAACGCTTCAAGGCAAACCAACTGTTACACATACTGATCTCTTTAAACAGGCATTTTTTACCTGATTAAAATATGACTTACTTTTGCTATAGATATTCATTTTAAATGATGAACTTTGGCACTTCAGTACTTTGTCAAAAAGAACTAAGGAGAATTTAAACACATCAAAGTGTGGTCCACATACTTTAAGTCCACAGTCAACCCTGGTTTTGTGTCACCATTCTTACCCCTAAAATTTTGCTTACAGGTTAATGATGAAATTCTGAGAGTTTTCACAATGAAATTATGTAGCATTCATTTTATCCATTTAAAAGTAAGTTTACATAACAAGATAGTAGTAAGGAAGTAGATGAGAGAAGAGTGAGACAAAACTAGAGGGTCATATATTAACAGATTTTTAAAAAATAAACCATTATAAACCTTTCAAGTTTATTAATCATGTGATGATGTAGGTAACTGTATTCCTTTACATTTCAGGAAACTTATATGTATTTTCCTTAGCAAGGACTACATTAAGAAGTTCACTTTCAGTCTTGCTTTGAAAATAAATGTCATCCAAGTAACATCAATACAACTATTTATTTTTTCCATTTTGTATACAATAATTAAATAAGAAAACAACTTTCCAAATTATATGGGGTAATTACAGTTTATTCAGAATTAAAGTAAGCATATTAAATATTTAGCATTGCAATTCTAAAATGCAATTACAAATCTGAAAGTGTAATAAATCTTTGGAGTAACATGTTTAAATTCAAAATCTATTAGCTCTTGCTACTTAAGGGATGTGGATAATAAACAATAAAACTATTCTCTGTCTAGTCAACAATTTTCAAGACAGTTAATCATTGAATTTTATTTGTTTGGGATTTTTGCTTTCATTGTTTGAAAAATCTCCTGACTTGGTTCTCAGCTCATACATAAACACACAAATTAAACTTGACATACAGATTCTGCTCTCAGACAGTTACTCTATATACAGGAATCATTCCCACTAATGATTACTCCAAAAGTGTACTTGTATTATATATGTCAGTCAAAGTGGCTGACCCATTCAACATCCATATTTATCTAAAACAGATACTGTGCCAGAAAAGAGCAGCCCTATGTGGCAATATCATCTCTCTCCTTCATGTTTAGAGATAATTAGACCAAGGGGGAATGTGTGATACAAATGAAACCAAATCATAGGGTAAGCTGAATCACTAGCACCCTTTCTCTCAAAAATCTAACTCAAAATGTATGGAGCTCACCTAACGGATAGTTGTGCTAACATGGTTAAGATGAGCAGTTGGGGTGGGAGTGGGGTGCTAAGAGAGAAGGAATACCAGAGCATGGTGCAGAAGTTGGTTGGGGAGCCATGAGACAGGGAGATGTGAGGAAAGGAACCATGGAGTCCTTGAGTGAGGAATTCTTCAAGCCCAAGGGAGTCCATCTTTACTTCCTGCCCTTAGTTATATGAACATATGAGATTTTCCATATTCTCTTGGGACATCTCTGTGCAGGTGAGTAGCTTCAGTGGGTATCTGTATTGGGGAACTAAAGGGAATTGAATAAATCACCCCATTGTTTAATGTTCTATTTTAACATTCAGAAAAATTTTTTCTGAAGATTTTAAACAATCAAAAATCATATTATTTTGGAAATATTTTATATTGAAATGTTAATTCTAAGTAAAGCAATCATTTAACAATTTTAATATGCAACACTTATCTTGTAACTCCACTTGGCATTGGATCACATCTTTCTCCCTCACATGTGTGTATGTGTGTGTATACAAGATCTGTCTGGAAAAAGTGCAGCCATTGTTAATGTAACCATATGGCTTGTGTGACATCAATGTAACCTGGCAGCCAAGGAAAATGGACTGGACTGTACATGCATGAACAATGACAACTTCACTGTAGGCAGTTTGGGTGGTAGACACCATTAAGTGAGCATGTGTACTGTGTGGCCATCACAGTCAAAATGACTAAGCAAATAGAGCAATAAATGCATCTAATTTTGTGTTAAGGTTGAACATTTCTCTGTGGAAACTACTCAGATGATTCAGAAGACCACATCTATGGGCAACTGGTGATTGGCAGCTTCATCATGACAACAAGCCCTGCTCATGCATCCTGTCTTGTGCAGAGGTTTCTGGCAAAGTTTCAAATAACCCAGCTGACTCAGGCCCCATATAAAAGTCAGATTTGGTGCCCTGATACTTCTGGTTTTCCCAAAAGTAAAATCACCTTTACAAGGGAAATGTTTTGGACCATCAATGAGATTCAGGAAAATACAAAGGGCAGCTGATGGTGATTGGGAGAACTATGTGAGGTACCCAGGTACCTACTTTGAAGAGGACCGAGGCATCATTGTCCTATGTACAATGTTTCTTGTACCTTGTATCTTCTTCAATAAATGTCTCTATTTTTCATATCACATGGTTGGATACCTCTGGATAAACCTCAGGGGTAGATGTAAAACCAGTGCCTCACCTAATACTAATTCCAGAATATTACTCTCCTCTTTTAATATCTTCTATTTTTTGAGGGTCTCACCAACAGGCTGTATCACTGATGGCAACCATCCTCAAAGAATCATCTGTCAAACTTCTGACTCATGCACATGATTATTTTTATTTAAGACTCAGTATTTTTCTCTTGTTAAACATGCTAAACTAGGAAAGTAAGGAATTCCAATATCTATAGGATAAAAGATCCACATTGGTTGTCATCACCAGAAATTTTTATCTCCACCATAAGGGATGTGCCCTCCTCCCCAACACACAAACAAACATCTTATTCTTCCTTCTGACTTTATGCTTACTCTTTATCTCCCTCAGGCACTCTCACTGAAACAACTATTTGAATTCACTGAGACCTTGTCCCCATTGATCCTCTCCATTTTCTCTCCACAAAACAACCTTCAACTTTTCCTTCTCATTTATTCTCTAGTGTCCCCATCACAGCCCTCCAATTCACTCCATTCCACTGCATTCCACCTCAGAGAATAATTTTACCTCTTACTTCACAGAGAATTAGAGCACATCAAAATGCAACTGATTTGTTTTCCCACAGGCCCAACTAAATCTTTTCTATATCTATATCAGTTACTTCCCTAACTGTCTTTTAATACAGAAGGAATCATCCCCTCATCTGTTTAGGCCAATACAAGGCAACAATATATACTAACTTCCTCTTCTTCTCTGAAACCTGTCTTCAAAAATGTCCTCCTTCTGTTGCATTTTTAATCTCCCCTTTTCTGCTAAATCTAACCTTCAGCATGTAAACTTGCTCTGCTATTTATTATACTAAAACAAATAAAACTTTTTTCTTAACCTCAAACCTACCTCCATTTATAGTCTTTTCTTTCCATTCTCCATTGACATCCAGCCTTCTCCAAAGAATTATTCACACAAGCAGACTTCATTTTTCTTTTCACTCTTCATTCAATACAAATATTTTCCAATCCAACCATTGCTTTACCTTTCTCTCTCTCTTTTCTTTCTTTTTCCTCCCTCTCTCCCTCCGTCCCTCCCTCCCTCCTTCCTTTCTTTTCTTTCTTTCTTTTTCTTTCTTTCTTTCTTTCTTTCTTTCTTTCTTTCTTTCTTTCTTTCTTTCTTTCTTTCTTTCTTTCTCTCTCTCTCTCTCTCTCTCTCTCTCTCTCTCTCTCTCTCTCTCTCTCTCTCTCTTTCTCCCTTTCTTTCTCTCTCTCTTCTTTTCTTACAAAAGTTGCTAGTTATTTTCATGGGTTAAACCTTTCTTAGTTCTCATTGATCTTTCTGTGGCATCAGACCAAATCAATCCTTTCATCCCTTTTGAGTTTCCTTCCTCTTAGCACTTTCTAGGTTTTCTTCCTGCTTGACTGATTTTTCTCAGTTAGATTTCCTACCTCGTCTTTCTGTATTAAGTCCAGGATTCTGTTATATCTGAATTATTTTGTAAAGATTCTTGAAAGTTTCCACAACTTTTATTAATATCATAACTCATTTTTTAACATGCCTTCTAAGCTTCCAACTTAAAAATACAGTTGTCTTTTTGATACTTGTGCTTAAATCATTTTAGGAACCTCAAATTTAACATATCTCATATTAAATTCTTGCTCTTTCTTATCACACACACACACACACACACACACACACACACAATTTGTTTTCCTCCACTTGGACAAACAGAGACTCTTTCCACCCAATGGCTCATTAAAGAAACCAGGCATTCATTCTTCATATGTTCTACCTCATCTCCTGCATCTAATTCATAACCATGTCCTGATAATTTTATCTTAAAAGTATATATGCTATATGCTGATTTTCTCATATTGGATAATAAAATCTTGGACTCAGACTTGAAATTAAGTTAAAGGGGAAACTCATATGGATCAGGTTATTTTAGCATAGGAAAACAAGCTAGTTTTCCACATTATCCAGCATAATTCATAGGAATTCTACTTTGGACCTAAATTATTTAGCTAATAATAAATTATCATTTTATCTCAGTTTGATAGTATCATCTATTTTGCATGTACTGTACTACTCTTTGGAGAATTTGTAGAAAGTAGTAATTAGTTCATGGTAAGATTTGGTATTCATGTGTCTGACTAATTTTCATTTATAGTAGCATCTCAATATTCATTTCCACTTACTATAGATACCATATAACAGTAGCACACAATGTATTCTAAGGAGTTTAGATTATCACTGTCTAGAATGTAACAAAGGCTTTGCTTTTTTGTATACTTTAAAATAGTGTGTTTATATAATCAACACAAATTTTAAAACTATAATATTCTTCCCTGTGGTGAGGATGGATGGAAAATGTTGAGAGATTAGATAAGGAGAACCCAGTTTGGCAGTTACGCATTAGTGCAGGAGTAAAGATGGAAAAGAAAAGAGATTTGAGAAATATTTTGGGGCCTGATTTGGTAGAATTTGATAGTTAATTAAGAGGTGAGAAGGATGAGTAAAGAACAGCATTCTAGAATAACTTTCATAAAGCATATTTCTTGAATATGTTGTGCCTTCAGGTGTTTCCCAGTAAGTACACCTGTCTTATAAAACCTCAAGCTGTCACTCTATTTAAGACAAAAATGGATTTTACAGTTTGGGCATATTACTTTTTATAACCAAGGGCAATGCTATCTTAGAACTACTTCAGGGGTCAATTTGCAGGGATCAGTAATCAAAAACTCATGCTCAATATACTTGATTCATGTGGAACAGTAGAATATTTGCAGTAATATATTAGATGCCAAATGTTGCTCTTTGAGATACACAGAGATGTATAACCTACTTTCTGGACTCAAAAATGTCCTATTAGTTTATAAAGCCCCCCTCCAATTTTTTCTTGGCTGAAATAACACAGATGGCTGTCTCAGAAGAAACTAAGGTAAGTATCCATGAAGTCGTAGATGGCTGAACAAATCTGGTTCACTGCTGTGCTAGTTACAGTTAGCTGAATTATCAATTTTTATAAAGGGGAAAAAAACAGTGTATAGAAAAAATGAAACTTTAGCTACAGCATGCATATTTCAGTTTGCTTTCAGAATAGAATGTGCAATAATACTACAATGAAGACATAACCATATGGTTACATAGATGAAACTACACTGTAAAAAATAATTTCATTGTTTGATGTTCATTTTCTTAGCTGTGAAGGGCAGATACACTTAAAAAATATAAGACAAAGTCCTATAAAGCAATAACTTCTTCATAAGTAGCAATATCCCAATCTCTCTGTTTAGTTTGAAGCAGAAATGCAGGATCAAGCAAGGGCTAAGTGGTTAAGACTGCAGAGGCCAAATGAAGCTGGTGAAGGGAAACAACTGTCCTCATTCAATTGGCTGAACAAGTGTTTTGTACATTGCAAGATGTGTCTAGGCAGGGTTTCTTGACTCAGATGTTTCAAGGGTTCCATCAACAACCAACTGTGTAGGATTGGAAAAACTCGCAGGTATGCCAATAGATACATATTTCTATTTGTACATTTCTTTTGGCAAGGATGTTAATACTCAAAAGAGTAAATAGTCATGTTCTAAAATAATGATTCCTAAATTTTACTGTGCACAATAATCACATGGGATCCTTGCTAAAATCTCCAATTCCTGCAATCACTGTGGTGGGAATTTATGTAGCATCTAACATTATGCATTTTACCCCTTGATCTAGCAATCTCCATTTTGGATATTTATTTTGAAGAGGCATTTTCACAAATAACAGACAGTAAATGCACTAAATTATTCACTGTAACATTATTAATAATGGTAAAACATTGAAATAATTTTTATCCAGTTCTCCTTTCTCTCCCTATTCATTCTTTCTTTTTCCCAGAAATATTAATTTGGCATCTACTGAGAATAAGATTCGGCAAGTACAACAGGGAATTCTAAGGCATCTAAGGCACTTCTAGAGAGAATAGGAAGCAAGATCCTTGAAGAAAAATGTAATTTACAAGTAATGAATACTCAAGGATTGTTTGGTAGGGTAGCTCTACAGATTACTAATTGAAGAAGCAATGTCTTCTAACAAGCTCTTATTAGTGTTATAGTCAAATAATTAAAAACAGTAAGCTATTCAATAATGGTACTATTGTCCCAATCTTAGCAATTTTTTTTTACATGGAGGCCAATCAGTTTTTCAAAGAGAACAGATTATTTTAATCACCTTTGTATTAAAAGTTTTCCTAGGTTATTGTTTGCTCTTTAATCTTCAGTCTTCATGTTTTTTTCTTTTAATATTAGTGCCCATGATACTCAGTTATATAGGCCAATTTAGCCAGATATAGTCTCCAATTATTCAACTAAACACTAAGTTAGATATATGGTGAAGATATTTTATACATGTATTTAACATCTATAATAAGCTGACTTTAAGTAAAGGAAATCAGCCTCAGTAAGCTGGGTGCACTTTAAATAATCATCTGAAAAATTTAAGAGCACAACCAAGATTTCCCTGAGGAAGAAGAAATTCCAGCTGTGAGCTGGAGCCCAGCTCTTGTCCAAGACATCTAGTCTGCTGTAGCTGAGTCAAACTACCTAACCCCTCGCAACTGTACAAGCCAATCCCTTAAAGAAGTCAATGCATATTTATCAATCCTACCGGCTCTGTTTTTTTTTGGCGGAACTATGACTGATATAGTGCCCCAAAATTATTTAGGTGAATAATATCCCTGCATTTAGTAAGAATTTAAAACAGATGTTGACAGTCTGATAACTGGTAATTAGCATACTAGTGAACCAGATTAGTTCAGCAAACCAAAAATGGAGAAAGTACAGGTCCTGAGAACTTATTTGAATCCCTAAATCTAGCCATGTCAAAGTCAGCAATGTTTGTTTTAGTTAGTAATCTAAGTAATTAAATTTCTACTTGTTTATTTGTATGTTTTGTTGAAGCTGATTTAAATGGAGTTTTTTAACATTCACAACCAAAAATTCTTATGTGATAAGCGTTCAGTGCTAAGGCAAGTGGTTAACTGGAACACCTGTCATCACTACAAGAGAAACTGAAGTCAAATGTTCTACTGACAAAAAATGTACTGAGAAAGTATTGCTTATGAAAGTCGGCAATTTAAAATGCAAATATGAACTACTATAAGGTAATTTTATTTAAGTAAGAAATTTATCCAAGTAATTAACATTTGCTTTCTTTGTCAGAGGAAACAGCAGAAATGAAAGAAAAAAATGTATATCCCATTATGAATACAAGCAATGAAACAATTAGAAATACATGCAATTTCTATCTGTTAATCAAGTTGTGTGTATATATATGTGTGTGTGTATATATATATTGTGTAAATATATATGCACACACACCCATGTGTATATATGTAGTGTATATGTGTATTTGTATATATGTTTATGCACATATATATACAGCCAAGCTGTATGTGTTGTGTATATACACATGCACACATATATAGATTCCATAAAGTATTTAGCAAAATAACATATTTTAGTCCTTTTATTAGGATTTTACCTCTTTTGAAGTTCATTTATGAGGTAAAGTGTGTTTCCAAATATTTATAAATGGAAGGTGAAAATTGTGCCATTGAATGTAAACAAAGTAGAGATCTAGTGAGCTTCAGGGACTAATGCCCATTTGGCTAGTGACCAAATATTCTAAATAAATTGTATTATCCACCATGACTGAATCCAGTGAGCAGTTTCTAATGCTGTGACTAGGAAACTCAGTTGGAATATCTGCCCAGTTTATGATTTTTTTCCCTCAAGGTGGAGGCCTTCCCCCACAAGACTCAGCTCCTGCAGTCCCACTTCCTTCTCATTTCAACCCCTCCTACCTCACCACCTTCCCCTGGACACTTAGCCATGGAGCATCAGATACATTGGTTGGACTGAATTAATCAAGTTTTCTGACTTTGAGTTTTAAAATTATGACACAGAATGCTGGTAGTATATGTTTATAACACCACAAAGTCTTACAGTTCTAATTATATTGAATTTCACCTACCATTTATAAATATTAAAAACAGTACTGAAATTTCCTACCTTGCTTTTCTAATTAGAAAGTTATAACTTTGGAAAAAGGATTCAATTGTCTTGATAGTATATGAAATATTTTGTGTGACTGATAAACAAATGATAACAATAAAAACACTGTACTTTTGAGTTTCTACTGAAGTATGTCAGACCATTGGATAATTGTAGGTAGAGTGCTAATGTGCTGAGAAACTGAAAGGTTAATTGATTCATGTTCATTATTCATCACAATTCCTGTGGATAAATAGGGATAATAAAACACACACGAGTATAAAGTCTTCAAAACTGCTAACTGAAAGTGAACACAACAGACTCACAAGCTTTTTAAATATTTGAGCACACTATATAACCATACATGTAATTATGTTCTGAAAACCTGTAATCTAAATCTGTCCTTCCTTCCTTCCTTCCTTCCTTCCTTCCTTCCTTCCTTCCTTCCTTCCTTCCTTCCTTCCTTCCTTCCTCCTCTATCTCTTTTAATCACTAGTTATAAGCAGTTTTTTAAAGAGAAATTTCCTATTTCAGTTAGAACCCATGTTCATTTGAGTATAACCATTAAAGTTAACTGGTTAAAGTTAGAGCACTGAATGCAGGTAAATTAATTTTATTAAATATTTGCAAAATTCTTGGTGAAAATGATGTGGCTTAACATGAGGTATGTTGCTTACATTGTTTAGAATCTAGCATCTGATCATAAGCAATTCGAAAGCAAAGACTGTGATCTTATGGAACAATTTTATAGTTTGTTAGAGATAAATCACTTCCAATTCTTTAAGTACCTGCTCAATATCATTAAGTCTAAATTTTTAAACCCAAACACCTAATAAATGTTTATCCAGTGCCAGAAGTAAAAGCTTGACAGAAATAGATGATATTAATAGACCCTATATGCTAATCAGATCTCACCCTTTTGGAATCATGGTCAGCTCACATTCAAAACATGAAATTCTATGGGGAAGCAAGTGGACTGGGTACACAGAAATTGATGAAGAAGTCAAAGATAGAGGAAATGAGACCAGAAATTTGTGGGTTTAAGTATCTCTCTTTCTGCCACACATTTGCCTCTCATGCTTTGATCAACTGTTGGGCTGTGCTCCAGGGCCTGCTCTGAAATTCCACTCTGCTATCTGGTATTTCTAGCCTTGGGTAATTAAAATCTTCCTGGTTTTGCTTCTTAATGGCTGCTTCTGTTCTCTCTAGATGCTTTATTTCATTGTTTTGATTCCAGCCTTGTGACATGCCTCTAGGTTTTTAATATCATTTTGGCATTATAATATGATTGACCTGTCTTAAAAATAAATGATAGGTTGAATCTGATTAGGCTTGATGTTAAAATTCAGAACCACTTTTTTAACAAAGGTGGTAGCATATGCAAAAGACATGGCTTGACTTGAGTTTTAATTCTGATTTCAAGCAATTATTTGATTCTGAGAAAGTTAACTTTTAATCCCCAACTTCTTTTCAAATACAATTAGAAAAATAATGTGCAAGTAAGAATGCATTTTGCTGAAGTAAATGAGGTGTAGAGTTTAGTATATAAAAGATATTTAACTTTAACATATTTCCATACTTTTTATTTTATATGGTGTTATGCTTCCTTTTAACTGAGAGTTTTTGGGGTGATGTTACGAAATAGTGATTTTTTTAGTATAAATGTAAGTTTAAAGTTATAAATGTCAGTTTTCTAGAGGAATAAGTGCTTGCTAAAAAGATTCTAATTGGTAGGTGTGGGGAGTAGATGTACGTGATGAGCCTCACTAAAAAGCTAATAAACTTCATAATAATTAACAACTTTAGTCTACAGAAGAAAAAGTGTCATGCTGCTAAGAGGCACAATACAACTTCAACAGAGCAAATGCTGAGCTCTGGTAACATGTAAGCAGGGAAGGTACCAATGGTAAAAGCTGAAGAGCTACTATTCTGCCTTCAAGATCCTCATAAGCCCTGGCCAAGACGCTTAGTTGGTTAGAGCGTCATCCCCATTCACCAAGGTTGTGGGTTTAATCCTCAGTAAGGGCACATACAAGAATCAGCCCATGAAAGTGTGACAGGACATAGCTACGCAGTAGCCATTCTTAGATAGGAGCTGGACAGCAGCCATTCTCAGACAGCAGCCGTTCCCAGATAAGCAGTTATCTCAAGGCTGTACGTTAACCCCTGCTTTCAGCAGCTACATTCCTCCCCCCTCCTCCTTTGCCTCTGTAACAAGGATATAAATCAGCCCCAGCCTAAAACTCAGTGCCCAGAATTTGGATTTTATCTCCTCTGGGCCCGCATGTGTGAATAAACCCCACTTCGCAAACTCGGAGGCCGTCTAGGTCGTCTTTTCCATAACAAAAGCGCGTATAAGTAGAACAACAAATAGATGTTTCTCTCATTCTCCTTCACTCTCTGCCTTTTTCCTCTCTCTCTAAAATTAATGTTTTTAAAAAGATTATCATAATCTCTCACGGCTTTGCTAGAAACTAGAAATAAATTATGTTGAGATCTCTTTGAAAAAATCCAAATGCATTTTTCAAATAAAAAGCTACCAATAGATGGAATACGAGTGAGATTTTCATAGAATTGTGTGAACAAAATCTGTCAAATCATTGAGTTTCAATAGTCTCAGTCACAATCCATTACAATCCTTTTCCCATATTCTTGCCACAGGGGCTTGACCAAATGCTTATAATTTATTTTATATGCCCCACACTAATCCTCCCCAGCCACTACCCTTGATCACAAGTGACTGATCAAGGACATAATTACAACCAGGAGTAATTAATATGCCTTATGTATAAAATAATGACCCAAATTAATCAAATTATTTCTCTTGAGATTTTGAAACAGGGGAGTCTACCATTGTAGCTAACAGTGGAAGTTAAGGGGGAAGAATATCCTGATAAAATAGTAATGATAACAAAAACCATTTCTAGCATTCATCTGGTGAATCTATAAACTATTTAAACTTTTATTTGTTTGTTGGCTTGTTTATTTGTTTTGGATGTCCTTGGGAACTTGTACATCTAATCATTTAATAATATCTTTGGTTACCATAATTTGAGCAGTCTGTGATCTAGCAACCAAACAAGCCTGACTGAAACACAAGAAAAACAGAAACATGTTAACTAAAACTTAACATACTTATTGTTAAAATTGTGGTGAAATAAATGTGGTGAAGAGTGAGAAAAATCAAAGATAAAAACAAAAAAATTACAACTTTGCCCACTCAATAATACAGTACTGAGTAAGACAAAATTTCTACTTTATTATAAGTGATGCAGTATCACAGTAATTAAGATTATGGGCTTAGGTTAAAGATTACCTTGGTTAAAATTCTGGTTCTAATATTTATTAGGTCTGAGGAAGTAACTTAGCCTTTCTATGACTCCATTACCTCATTTGCAAGATGGAGAAAAATATTTTATATGAATGTTTTGATTAACAAGTAAATAAATGAAAAGTTCAAATAGAGTGCCTGGCATTTAAAAAGAGTTTTAATATTACCAGAGAAGGGCCTGGCTCTATCTGGGTCTGCCTAGGGACAGCTGTCATGTGTGGGTTCTTGACTTCATGCAAGCAAGATTCTACAACAGGTGACTATGAGACTATGTTTAATCAATCTGGGAACAATGAAACAAGGAAGGGTTTAGCATCAAAGTAGCAACAGGAGAGCCCAGGCTGGGCTGCCTTAGCTCACTGGGGAGTCAGCGAAAGGGGTGGCGGGGGGCAGAAGGGTGCTTTGGGGACCGAATTAAGTAGATCAGCATGAGACAAAGCTGCCAGCTGTCCATTGCCTTAGAGTTTAGGAGATGTGTCCCTGTGGAAAAGAGATGGGTGAAGAAGGAAAAGGAAATGGCACTGGCTGTTCCCCAGAGGTCCTTTATACTTGAGGCTTTAATCTCTTCCTTGCAGGCAGAAATCTTAGGGGAGGTCTCAGGGGAGGGTTTCAGAAGAATATTTATCAGTTTTCCTGATCAGTGTGCCCTATCAGGGTCCTGGTCTCCACTGATTGGTCAGTGACAGGGTAGGGGGTCTTAAGTCATTGCAGTTGGTGCTGGTGTTGCCCACCTGGTTTTGCTGTTTGTCTGGACCTGGAGCTGAAATATAACTGAGGACTTGATTGTATATCCAGGGAGGAAAGGCTACCCTGGAGGCGAGGTCCTTGTTTCCAGGTGACCATCTGCACCTGACTGTAAATTGCTTGGCCATTATGTTCAGCTGTCTGGCTGTTTCCCTATTACAATGGCCAAGGAATTTTCCTAGCTTATGACTATTCTGCCTCATTAATATTCAAAAATATTATTTATTATTATTAAGAGTTAGATTCAATAATGTTGCACTTATAGAGAAGAAAGGATGAGGGAAAGACTAGGGAGAGAAATAGAGACAAAAAGGAGAAATAGAAGAAAGAGAAAAAGAGGGAGAGAAAGAGAGGGGGATGGGGGAGAGAAAAAGAGATACACTATTTTTTTTTCCACTAAATCACTTGAAATAAATTACAGACATGATATTTTACTTTTGCATGTATCTCCTAAGGACTGGAACATTATCCTGTGTACCCCAATATGGGTTGATTGGGCCCTCTAAAATTTATATGTGTAAGCCCTAATGCCCAGCACCTCAGAGTGTGACTGTATGTGGAGATAAGGTCTTTGAAGATGTAATTAAGTAAAAAGGAGGCCATTAGGGTGGACCCTAATCCAATCTGACTAATATGCTTACAAGAAGAAGAAATTCAGACAATATACTCAGTGACATAGAAAAGACCCAGCAATAAGCCAGCCCCTTTCATCCAATTAATTTCTTTATGTGCAGACACCTTCAGCAGCCAATGTAAGTTCCTTTAATAACAGCAGGGTGGGATTAGAAGATTGCTTATTGCCCTGTACTCCAATGGTTCTCTTGCTACCAATAGTACATAATATGTGTGGAAATGAAAAGAGACTTATTGGTAACTATTAAAATAGTCTATAGAAATTAGTACTTGCAGAAAATAGACACCCACTTATATACCACTGATGTTAAATGTAGGCTTCTGGTAAAATAAATACATATTCATCACCCTGAATTTCAGAGAAGTCTAATGTAGAACAGAGTCTAAATAACTAGGTGCTTTCTTCCAGATTTTCAGTTCTTATAAATAAAATACACTGAAGTCTATTCATTCAAAATATTAGTTATAACTTATTCATTATCATGCATTGTGCTGTTGACCAGGACATACAGAGAATAGAATGATTTGTGTTGATTCTGGTGCTTCCTTCTTACCCATCCTTCTACCAGCCTACCAGACACCAGAAGTATACCAAGGAAGAAACAACTTAGCCATTCTACCAAGACTACCTAAATGGAAGAAAAAAATCTCCCTTCCAGATGGAAGTCCTAAAATGAATGTATCCCAACTATGCAGTGCTGAATTCCAATGTCTTGGTGTAATATTTATAAATGTATTTATCCATACTAAGGCATATTCATGTGACTGATGTTCATTCAATCACAAGATATATTTATAGTGAATCCTAGGGACAGCAATGTACAATGAACCAGAGCCAGACAGATAAAAAGACACATTTCTTGCCACCAAGGAGCTCAGAGAGTGAGACAGGAAAGTAGGAGAGTAGAAAAACTAGGCAAGTGGAATAGGGAAACTGACACAAGAAAATTAAAGAAGTCCAAACAATTTGAGCAATTTACAGCAAGATGGTGAATCTGTACTTCTCCTCCATAACCAGAGAATACAAAACCTCCCTGGACATAAACCATAGGTGTCCAAGGAACAGAGGAATGCTAATGCAAAGAGACATAACACCAGAACAAAGAGAGCCAGCTTGGGAAGAAGCTGTGTGACTCCCCTTTCAGCCCTGCTCCTCCTTCCCTTACTTCCAAGAGAAACAGCACATCTGTGTCCCCCCAAGGAATTTCCCCTCCCAAATTCCCACATTACCTCTATATAAACTTTTTCTGAAAGCTCAACATAAGTTGGATGTTAGGGTTTTTACCTGCTACCTTCTCAGATTGCTGGCCTCCGATATTAATGAAGTGCAGTTATAATCCAATCTGTCTCTGCTTTTTGACTGAGCGGTGGAGAGACATCAGAAGTCCTGGACTCAGTTGCTCTCTGGTTTCAAGAGTAGTTGAAAATTATCCATGTAAACAAACAATTAGCACTCAAGGTGTACACAGCTCTAAAGAGGAGGGGGTGTTTATAACTGCCAGAGGGAATCAAGAAAAATTTCAGAGTGTGAAGCTTGGGTGAAGACCTGATGGGAAAGTAGGAGGCTGGCAGGTTGATTTAGAATTAACTAAGCCCAGAGAATGACTGAGCATGTGGAACTTCAGGCATCAATTCTGTTTACAGAGCTACTGTCATGAATGAGATACTAAAGATGTTCACACATATGCATTTCAACCTTTGCAACAAGCTTTTTATGTCATATATTATAATTCTTAAGAAAACTGAAGTTCAAAGAGATTAAATAATTTGTTCAAAATTACATAACATGAAACAGAGGTAGGCTTAGATCCTAGTTTTCTGATTCTAAGTCAAATTATTATTCTAGTCCAATGAATTGCCTTCCTGTAGAGGAGAGGGTCAATAAGGCATTTTCTTAATCACATCCTTAATCTACATGGAGGGGAATTGGGTAAAGGTAGAGTGTTAGAATTTTACTAGGTACTTGCAAATAAAAATCCTTATAAAACCCACTAGAAAGTACTAAAATGTGCCTCCTTATTTGCACAGAGAGGTTTATTTTTTTTTAACTCTTCCAAGTCCTAAGGTGTAAAATAGAATTTGACGCTAACTATTGTTCTCAAGCAACCTTTTTAAAAAGTGCTGCTTAAAGATGAGAGCTGGATCCCTGGGGGTGGCTAGAGAAACACACCTGAAATGTGAAAGGGAAAAATTTTTCATTCTTTAGTGGTCACGTGCAACTTTTTATTATGTAGGGTAAGAGGGACTCATGTATTTTTTGGACTATAAAACGCAATTCCCGCCCCAACCAAATTTGAGAAGAAAATTCAGCGGTGGCCCTGCTCCTGGCTCCTGTGACCTTGCTCCACTGCCCCCACCCCCAACACAATGAGCCAGGTAAGACACATTGGGACTATAAGACACACCCCACTTTCTCCCACATTTGGGGGGTGCGTCTTATAGTCCGAAAGACACGGTACATGGTACATTTCCTTCAGGAGTTCATAAGTCATAGGAGAACTAATGTCATTTAAGCTTTGTCAGTTGGCAGCAATTATTGAGTGACTACTCTTTGGGGGTACTATGACAGGTGCTACTAGGAATGCAAGGTAAATAGGAGACATGGGTTCCACCCTTGTTTCAGTTACTGTCAGAAAGAGAAAAACAGCACTAGGATGCTCTCAGTGGGAAAATAAACTCATCAGTCCTTTAAAATCAGTGTCCAAATGGCTATGGACACCATGCTTTGCCTTTGCAACCTATGCTAGAAGACAACATCTGAGAACCACAGCCAGCTTGAAGCATAGTCCTATGAGACAACATGCAAAGGATTTTCTTGACCTTAAAACAATAAAAAAATAAAGTCCTACATGTTATATGTTCATGTGCCTTATACAGCTTTTTCATAGCTTTTACAGACAGTCTCAGAGAAAATGGAGTAACATAGAAGACTCTTAACACTTTCAGCAACTACTTGGCAATGTCCTCCAAACACCTGGATATCCTCAGAATGTTATACAGCCATGTATAGTCCGAAATCCATTATAGTTTGAATGGAAGGCTAATGACTGTGACAGTGTTCACAGCGACCCTTCAGGCAGAGTGGGCTGTTATTTGTGGAGGCTAAATGCTTACTGTATTCTGTGATTTGAATACTTTCGAAGGTCTTTCTCAATGTGTGCTTTCCCCACATTTCAATACCAAATGCCATTCCTTTCCTTTCTGATTAAAATTAGTGCAATTGTTAGAACCAATTTTAAATATCTCAATCCCAGTACTTAGAAAATACATTCTTTTGTAATCTAATCTAGTCCACTGAGACCAATTAAACACTTAACAATGGAAACCCAATATGCTGTTTTGTATAAAGTTTGAAGAAAAGTAACCTAAAGCTGTTCATGTAAGTCATTCCACATGTAGAAAATGGAAGTATGAAATTATATTTGACAGGAAATACATAGGCTTCCCTTCCTCCAAGTATTATAGTAGTCTCATATGCTGAGTTGTATACAGGATTAGCATCTTTTCAATTTATTTTGGTAGGTATGTCTTTTTGGGGTTTCCCCAAAGACAAACCCTGACACAAGGATTGGAGCCTAAGTTAAGAGTTAAAGAAAAACACAAGTAAGAAAGTGGAGAACTAAAACAAGGAAAGGAAGGCAGTCATGGAAGTGTGTGCTATAAAGCAAGCTCCCACTGTGGGTGACTTGGGTTTAATCTCACTGGAGAGACTTTGGGAACTGGGGTGAAAAACACCCTCAGAATTATCTCAGTCAGAGCCAAGTGAACTGGGATATTCATATAGAACTTCCTATCCATCATGGTGGGAGAGAGCTCTTAGGATTCATTCTCTGCCATGTCTGGCCTCCCACAGAGCAGCAGAAGTGTCACAGCTGTGAGACAAAGACCTCAGGCTAAGAAGTGCAGGTGCAGGCAGTTCAAAGCTAGGCTACTGTTCACCAAAATGATCACAGCAAAGGGACATGCATTGGACCCCTATAATGACTGCAATAATAGGACAGTAAAAGGAGGTTAAATTCTCATAATCAAGACATGTTGGGGAATAATTCAGGACAAAGATACAAATTAAGTGCCAAGTAAAATCAACTGGTGGTGCTCTTTGTAGTGCTCGAGTTTCATGTTAAGAAGGCTACTGAACCCATCGACCAGGTCAAAGGGCATACTTGATTGGAAGTTTTGGCCATGAGCCTAGCAGGGGTTAGTAGCAATTCATGTGCTATATATGTTCCATTACTTGTTTAGAAAATCTCCTAAATGTTTACATTTGATTAGCTTATCAAGAAGAACAATCCATTAGCTCAGCATTAATAAAAAATAGCAAAAATAAAAGTAAGAAGATTGCTCATCTAGTTAAAACAGCTAAAAATACTGGCTAAAAGACATGTGTGAACAAATTCAGATATCCCTACCCTTTGATGTGTTGATAAACTTAATTTATAAACAAGTTCAAAGTTCTGTGAAGGTATAAATTTAAATTAATTATAAAACTTAAAAACAGTGGACTTTTCCTTGCTCTAAATTTTCTTATTTATTATTACCAACTAGCTAGAATTATAACAAATGGTTCAATTTTTTAATCTTCTCTATAAGAATGTCAAGACTATTCAATCATTTCAATATCATACATCTCTTTGTTGATTTTATATAGATTTGATGAATTCTGGCAGGAAAGTAGGTTCAAATCCAGCTTCTGCTTTATGCCAGGTTGGAACTCCCTAAAGGCAAAGGGACCTTCACCTCCATACGGGGCCACTTAATTCACTGCAATGATGTTCCTACTTTAGCAAAGAATTAGATAAAATGTTTCCTAGTCACTTTTTTAAAAAAGTTGATTCAGTTTGAATGCATACCTTAGGTTGGGGGCAGGACTTTAGACTGAGTTATTTATTTCATCATGGTATGTATGAGACATATGAACTGTTTGACTTGTGCCAAAACAAAGAGATTTGATTACAAATATTTAATTTAAAAAATAAGCAGAAATTATAGAAGATTGTATATATAGTACCTTTAACTGTATTTCTAGTTTCTGATAATGGTAATTTTTAGAGGAAAAAAACTAAGGGAAATCAATTATGTTTGGAGGATAATAGGCTAGAGTTGCTGGATAGGTAAGGTTTGGTCAATAATCATTTTCCTCTCAAATCTAGAATCTCAATTTGTTTCTCCTATACACTTAAGGTGCAGTAGAAGAGTGCAAAATAAGCTCACATCAACACAAAGAAAGGGAGTGGCTGAAGCCAAGATAATGCAGAGATTTGTAGGCCATTTAAAGAACTTTGACTTTTACCCTGAATGAAATGGAGAGCCTTTGCAAGGTTTTAAACAGAGAAAGGACAGTTAAAGTTAAGAGAGATACTTATACTTGAAAATAACAACTCTGAATATTGATGAGAAAGGTAGGACAAGAGTGGGGTTTGGAAGACTGGTTAAGAAATTATTATAATAGTGTAGGCAAACATATAATGATAACTTCAACTAAAGTGTTACAGGTAGTTGTGGTAAGTAGTTAAACTTTTAATATTCTAAAATTGTAAGTGGCATAATTTGCTGATTTATTGAATGTAGGGTTTGCAAAAAAGAGAGGAATCAAGGATTTTGGCTCAAATATGACAAATTGATTTACTATATTTGATCAGGGGTGTTCAAATATGAACTAAATATGTTTGTTATGCTTATAAGATACCTATGAGGAAACATTGTCTATAGTTGAATATACAAATCTAAAGTTCAAGTGAGAGGTCCAGGTACAAGATATAATTCAGGAGTAATTAGTTTATAAATGTTATTTAAAGTCACAAGACTTTGGTTTTTTTAGGTAGGATAGATAGCAAACTAAGGCAGAGAGGAGGGAGATGTGACTCACCCACTGACTCAGCAGTCATGAGCCTGGTCTGGTAGTGTTGCCAGGTGTTCCAGAATCACAGGAACCACCATGCTTACACAGGAGGAGGGCCTTCCTTGAAATTCTGTGTATTGTCTCCACTATCTGGGGAAGAAAGCCTTTGAAACTATGTTTTCACCCTAAGATATGAAAGGTGGGAGATGGTCCACAGTGCCCAAAGAAAGAAGCCCATAAAAAAATGTCGGTTAATTGCCTACCTCTGGTTACCATCTGTTTTACCAGGGGGTCCCTAATGTTTACAGAAAGAGCCCATAAATAACTCTGGGTAACTGCCCCAACTTTAACTGCCTCCTGTTATGCATTTGTTTTATAAGAAGATGAACAAATGGAGTCTGGAGCAAGACAAGGATTCAGGCTAATAGACCTACACACATACTTAAGTTTGGGTAGTCATGACCTCCCTGAAAGGCTAACACCACCTTTACCTGTCAATCAATATGTAACTTCTTCACCCCCATCCCACCAACTATACAAGTCCTCAGAACAAAGGACCTGGGGTATTTGCCACCCCAGCCTTTGACTGTCCTTACTTTTACCGCCCTTACCCTGCTTTGCCTATGCCATTCACCCCCGCCATAGCTAGCCTCATTCTCTTCTCTGAGAATGGATCACCTGTAAACCCTGGGTGCACACTAATAGGTTTGCTCATCTGTAATTATTTAAAGATCTTGTGCCCTGGCTGGTGTGGCTCAGTGGTTTGAGTGCGGGCCTGTGAACCAAAGGGTCATGGTCCGATTCCCAGTCAGGGCATATCCCTGGGTTGCATGCCAGGTCCCCAGCAGGGGGCACATGAGAGGTAACCATACAGTGATGTTTCTCTCCCTTTATCTCCTTCCCTTTCCCTCTCTCTAAAACTAAATAAATAAACTCTTAAAAAAAATAAAGATCTTGCATCAGCAAGAAGAACTGAGTTTCTGGGAGTTTCTCCCATAACAGATTCACCTAGGAAATAAACATAGACAGAAAAGAGTGCATGATAGATGAGCCTGGGGTGCTCCAAGATTTGTAATTCAGGCACACAAGAAGCCATGCAGCTATGGTCAGTGAGGCAGAAGCAACATCAGAAGCTAGTGGGGTCCCTAAAGTCTAGTGAAGAAAGTGATTCAGGGAGAAGAGGGAGTGATCAATTGTGACAAATGCTGATAGTGTTCAAATAAGATGTGGTATAAAATTTATTAATGAATGAGGACATATTCAGCTGATTGTTGACCTTGATAAGAGCAGTTTCAATGAAGCAGCATGGAAGGACTCATGATTAAAGCAGTTTGAGAACTGGATAAGAAAAAGTGGAAGTGAGTAGAAATAACTCTTTTGATGAGTTTTTCTATGAAGCAAAGAAGGAAAAAGAGTAACTGTAGTCAAGATTTTTTTGATAAAACATTACAGATATATGGGTGTATGCACGTTAGTAACTAATGGGAATAAAAGAGAAAGGAATAAATATGATGCAGTAAAAAGAGGGACTGATGTTTTCAAGTAGCCATGATCGAAAGGAAATTTGTGAAGAATAAACTGACTTTAGATATGAGCATACACAGTCCTCTCAGGTAACAGGAAGACAAGCAGGATAGTTTAGGTACAGTAAAGGGATTGATGGGAAATAGCTGCATTTGGAAGTTCTCTTCTGCTGTATAATAAGAGGGATGTTCATTAGAGGAGAAAAGAGTAGCAAGGAGATGAGAGGTTGGAAAAAAAGGGAGAGGGTGAAATAGTGTATATATAGTGAAATAACATATATAGTGAAATTTCTGGGCTATAATAATACCCACTCAGACAAAAGTGTTAAAGAGTTTACAATTAGAATAATGAACATTATTGTTTGAATTTATCTTTTTTTTTCTGTTTGTGTGTTATTTGTTTCCTTTATCAACAATTAACTGACTGGATTCATGTGTAGACATGTGGAGAGCTGGATTTAACCAATGCTGTTGCCAAAGGAACAGGACAATGGGAGAGATGGCTACAAGAGTTGAGGGTATAGGTAAAATAGACAAAATTATGACTGAAAAATAAATTAACGATTAATATTTGAAGAGTTTCATTGTGATGTCTTTTTCAGAGCAAATCATACAAATAGCAAGAATTGAACTTATAATACCCACAAAGAGGAAAAACATGAAAAGAAGGCCTTAAAATATATTATAAAAGTCTAAAATTATTTACACACATTCTGGGACCTATGTAATAGATCAGGAGTCTTATAACTGCTAAACATAATTATATAAACAAATTTTAAATTATCATTATGTTTACTATAAAAATATAAAATATTAAATGATATTAAACATGAAATATACTATATTTACTGGTCTTAACTTTAAAATTATTTTAACAGAATTTTTATTCAAGTTTTATAACTATAATATTATATATAAAAATGGGCATATAAAAATGTTTTAACTCACCCAATGTAATTATTTAGAGAAATCTTAGAGATCAACTACATTTCCATCTGCCTTCTGGGTTTTTGAGATAAAATAAGACACAAATGAAGCTACGTGACATAATTAAAGCTCTGCGAGCAGACTGGAGAGAAGACCTTACGGATGAGTTGCTCACTTATCTTCCTAACAACAAAATAAGTAACTAAAACCATTAAACCTCTCCAACTGACCTTTTTTGTGTTAAAGAGAGTACTTCCTTAGAGTGTAGAATTGCTGGATTACACATTATGCCCATCCCCCTGTTGTGATGCTGAGAAAGACATTCATTGTAGTAGGGCCAGTGTCTCAGCCCATAGATCTGTTGTCTAGGAACCGAAGCAAGAATTTAAATTGGAAAGGACAGAAGCACACTCTAAGTACAAAGGTAAGCTCAGCTTCAAGTGATTCATTGAGGTTGTAGACAATTGGAAAACAGATATAGTAGAGAATGACTGACAACCACTATAAGAAAATAAAGCAGTCTTTTTGAAGGAAAACCTTTTGAAAAGATTGTGGGGTGTGATGTATAAGAGTTTAAATATGTCAGAACATCAATCTTAAAAGTAAGGGCATAAGTGTTCACTAGAGAAACAGTGTTGGTTAACCACCACATGTGGTACTAACTGAAGTGAAGTCCATCATCAAGATACTGTCATATTTGAAAATGATCAATAAAATACATAATATAGACTAAATTTCCTTAGGATAACAAACACAATTTTTTTGTTTGTTTTTTCCTAATGAGACCTTGAGGTATTCTGCCTATGCTGTACTTCCACTAGAGTCTTCCATTTCTATCTTATTCTTTTCTAAACTTGATCAAATTTAGTTCTATTTTATTTCAATTCTTAACCCAAATCATATTGTTTTAGTTATACTCTACATACATTATGCTGCAGTTAAGTGTCTTTGACAGATTTTCAAATACCAACAAGAACATCTGTTCTCAACGTGAATTTGATTTGCCTGTGCCATCCACCTGCCCTTTAATCTATTTTTCTGCAGGTGTTGCTGGCCAGGCAACAACGCCTTTCTGGTTTCCTCCCCACCCTCAGGCTCTGTTTGCACTGGTCGCAGAGAGATCTGAAAATTCGTGAGAACACTTCCCAGATTGAGGAGGATCATCTGGTCCAGGAGAAATACGAAGCAGTTCTACCCTGCTACATTCTTCAAACAACTGCACTACTGTCTTCTCATTTCTTCCTGATTTACTTAAAGGTGTCACTCAGTAACAGCTAGAAATTTATTTACTGAGTATCTTCTGGGCCATTCAAAGATGAGGGTATAATTTAAACATGGACCTTGAAGAACAAACATATTATTCCTATTAGACTGCCCATGTCAAATTAGCTCAATCAAATTAGATCTGGGTAAGAGTTACTAAACCTCTTTATGAGAAGAAAGGCACTCCAACCAGCAAATAGTTTCTGGAGAGACTACCCATAAAAAACTGAGTGTGCCACCCATTCTTTTTCCAAAAGCCCTCTTTTATGAAAAGTATACCCTCAGGAGTAAGATTAGCTGTAAAACCAAGTAACACTTTATGTAGAAAATTTAGACTTGCTTTGTATAACATGGCCTGAGGTCACTATGTCAGTGTTGATATCCATTATGATTTAAATGATTCTTGTTTATACTTTGTCTTGTGAAATAAGGCTTGTAGAAAGAAATACATTTCTGAAGACCTCTAGATAGTGATTAGTAAATATTAGGTCACGTGAAGTGAGAAATTAAAGGTGTCCCTTCAATAAAAACAGTCCAGTAGTAGGTCTCCTTAAATATATGTTGCCAACAGGGTCGAACCATTTCTCACTAGTCAATTATTGTTATATGTACTTTGGTACAATATTAAAATCTGGAATTTCCTACCATAGCAGCTGACACACAGTGAGCTCTTAATATTTGTAAGATAATTAAAAGCTGCTAGCTTTTCATATAATACATATTCCTTAAACTTCTAATCTTATATGAATAAAGAATTAATCACTCAACTTTGTTCAGAGATAATCTTCTAACAGAAAATGGAGGTTCTGTCTATAGTGATTTATTTGTAATCAGAATAGGTATCATTTCATAAAATTAAGAAAAACTCCATGCATGCATTGACAAAGTAATACCTTTCAAATGCTGAAATTTTCTGTTTCTCTAACACATGTTTTCTTTACCAACTTCAATGCCTTTATTAAGCAAATATGCCAACTGATGCTGCTTCAAAAGGAAGAGGAGGAGGAGGAGGAAGAAGAAGAACAACAACAACAACGACAACAGAGAAAAAAATGAAGAGGAAGAAAAGGAGAAAAAACACATTAAATTTAACTGAACTGGCAGGTGGCATACAGTTAATTTTAGAAATGCTATGTAGCAGCATTTCTTCATCTTGCCCACCTTCTAAATACTTGTGTGTGTGTATGTATGTATGTATGTATGTATGTATTTTATCCTCATCTGAAGAATTTTTTCATTGTTTTCAGAGAGAAATAAAGGGAGATAGAAAGTGTGAAGGAAAGAGAGAAAAAGAAATATCATTATGAGAGAGAAATATGGATTGGTGGTCTTCTCACACACGCCCTGGCTGGGGACCAACCCTACAAAACATGCATGTGCCCTGATCAGGAATCAACCCACAACTCTTGGGTCTACGAGATGATGCTTCAACCAATTGAGCCACACTAGCCAGGGCTCGCACTTAAATTTAAAATGAATGGTAGAAACAATTTGCCTTTTTATAATAAAATTTAAAAATATTAAAAATACCATTAATTTCCCCATTACATAACAGCCTGAATTGTCAACTAATATTCTTTCTGAGAAATATTAAAGATAGAATAGATATTTAAAATGTTTCTTCATTATAAATATGTTGGTTCATAATAGAACAATTTATTTTAGCTTTCAAACTTTTTAATTTATAAAATGAAAAGAATAATACCTATTTTATGAGTGATATTGTGATTATTATTAACTAGTTAAGTGAGCATAGAAATGTGTTTGTGAAGTAAAAAATTCTCAGTGAATGACAATTGCCCTTTTCTAGATATTTTTAGTAGGAAGTCCCTGAGGAAAAATGATGATCATTATTTTATGGCCTTGAGAAGACAAATACAGGTTCTTTGAGCTTTCCCTTTTCCAACCTTAAAATGGTCAGAATAAAAATGTGCTTTGCATTTCCTATGATTCTTGCAAAGATATGTGAGATAAACATGAAAGCTTTTTGAGATTTATAAATCGGTGTTAAAATGTAGCAGGAGATCAGAAATTAGAATGTGCTTCTAATGCTCAGATTTCTAATTTATACAATTTGATACCTTTAAAACTAATTATAAGAGTGTTTTGGTAAGACAGAAAAATAAAATATCCTACATGGAGTCAAACAGGAAAATGATTACCTATTATTACTTGAATATCTATGGAGTATTTAATTACAAACTGTGTTCATCCTTATAAATGCTAACATGCTTCCTTGATATCAGCAAATGAAAATGTCTACTGAGATAATTATTGCACAGTATCAAGTGGCACTATTTTATTTTTACTTCAGACATTATTAAAAATGACATGTAGTAACAGAGACATTAAATATATCTGAGAGTACTTCAAGAACTACTGTTCACCTAATAGCTGATGCTAAGACTTTGCTGTTTTTCTTCAGGCTATTAACTCCAACTCTATAATGGAAAGGCATCTTAGCTAACATGAGAACCTTAGACTTAAACACTCCATCATGGTTAAAAAGAAAAAAAACATAACATGCTTAATACATTCTCTTCATCCATGAATTTAGTAAGGTTACTCATTAATATTTTCAATAGCCATTAAAATATGTTTCACTAAAAACTTATTTAGCTGCTCAGTTCCTAATATGCAAAGGCCATTTTAAAAATGAAAAATCAATTGATTCCAGGTTAAAACATAATTTCAGAGGACATTGAAAATACTAATCTCTCTAAATATTCCACAATGGCAAAAATTATTAATGTCTAAAACCCACTAAAAATTGTAGTGTCTAAGAGCTTGCCAAAGCACAGCACTTAGAACATTGTCTCACCCACATTTGGATCTCAGTAAATATTTGTAATTTATTCTTTGACTAAAAATTCTCTTAATATATTCTCATTTTCTTTACAGGCACAGCTCTCTAAAATGCAGGTAAAGCGTGAATAGCTCAAGCAATTTATACCAGCACATTAATTTCTTTTTAGTAAAATTGTCTTTAATCTTTTGTTTAAAAATGATAAATGGGATTTTAATTGTACTAGAGGAATCTACTCAATGCCTCCAGTCCAGCCCGACAAGGGCAGGTCTTCCTCTAATAGTTCAGCTCCAAATGCATGTAGAAACTGGACATCACTTCTCTTTTGTCTCTTATGGAGCAATGGTGAGAGAATTCATAGCTTTCTATAAGAAGCCTACCCATGAGTGTGTACACACACATGCATTTGGACAGGCACATATGTACACATGCATGGACACACATGTGCCACACATATGCACAGGCACACTCATACAGCTCTTCTGTTAGGGAAGAAATTACCTTAGCTTCTGCTTCTACTACTTTTGTAACAAATGAAAACTGAGATATTTACAACCAGATAGAACCCTTGGAACTATCCCACATATGTAGTTACAGAGGGCAGTGAACTAAATATAAACAATTGGGTGCATTGGTAATGTTATTAGAAGTCTATCATAAGTTCAGATATTCTAAAAATATAGACATACTAGAGAAGTAGAAGAAATAAAACTTTGAGAAATAGCTAAATGAAGGGGTTCACAGAATCAAAATACAAATAACTGGAGGTTGCATTTATATACTAAATACCATATTATCCTGTTATTAACCACTCTTGTGAATATTTCAACAGGACAAATGCTAGGTTTACTGAATGGGCATACATGTATGTGGAAATTTGATCATCCCCCCCAATAAACCCTAAAATGGGTATCAGTAGCCACCATTTTACAAGTAAGTTGAGCTTTTGCAAGTTCAGTTAACTGCCTGAAATCACATTACTAGTAAATGAAGAAGCAGAACTTTAAAGTCAGGTTCACCTGGACTCTAAATTCTGAGCTCAGAACCTGTTCTGAATATACCACTTTTTAAAAAGTGTTATTATTTGAGATAATCATACCAGATGCTAGGAAACATTTATCAGATGTTGAAGTAGTATGCATAATGATTTATTAGTGTGCAGATACATTACTTACAAAGTGATGAAATTAGAGCCTGCAAGTGTTATGTTCAACAAGGCGTAATGGAAAGTACTCCAGGGAGTCAGGTTGGATGGAGGGGGATCCTCATCTACATTTTCTGAAGTCTTCAATAATTTTAGTAAACACTTTTCTGAAACTTCAATATTGAATGGATTACCTAATTCATTGCCACACTCTCAACCCTGAGTAATTAATATTATTATTCTATATCACCAGTAAGATACCTTGATCCTCACCTATATGACTTTGTCTGAATAATTATTTTTTTCTTTGATTTCCTGGCATGAGGCATCTACTCTGGGAAGTAGTCATATGATTGATCCCTTACCCTGGATTTTATATCTCTTAATATTGAACTTCCCAAATGGCAACCAAATGCCAAAATGCAATAACAAATATTACCAGACTCTAAAGGCTCACAAGGAGACATAGAAAGGACTCTTTCAGGAGCAACGCTGCTGAGTTAGTATTGCAATGGCAATCACAGCACATAGCATAGGGAAAGTGCTCAATAATCTCAGGTAACAGGATAGTGAATGGAACTTTCCTTTGAACCTGAAATTAGAAACAGAAGGTGAAAACAAAATCTAAAGAGAGCCAAAAAACATTGGGATAGATGTCAAATGAGTATTGGATGCTCATAAAACCAAGCAATGTTATTGTTTTTTTGTTTTTGTTTTTTTTTTTCCTGAAGGAGCTCTCACTGACTTACAGGGACACAGCAAAGTACAAAAACCAACTCTGCAGAGACCATCCCTTTGTCAAAATCAGCTAACAGAAAATCAACTAGATCAAAACAAAACAGGGCTAGGAAAGATACTATGCCATCAATAGATGACTAGTTATAAAATACGCCCATTTTCCTTGTCTTCTCCACCCAGTCCCACTTCTCACACAAAGACCAGGAAAGAAAAGGCTTAAAGGAAAGATCCCAGAACAAAATCATTACCTCCTTTACGAAGTGCAAGTGTTGGAAAGGAAATGAATTAACAGCCTATGCCCATCTTTATTTTGATTCCCTAAAGGAATGCCTGGAATATTCTAGGAGTAGGAAAAAGGAAGAAGAGGTTTAAGTATGCTATGGAATTGTATTTGGAAAAGGCTAGACTTTTAACAATACAAGAAGACTGAAAAAAGTATGAGATCCTAAATCATTAATAAGAAAATGGAAAGGCACATTTGACAGACCACAGTTGAATTAAATGATCAAGAAATAATAAAACTGATTTATATTTATATCTTACTGGAGTGAGACTGGTCAATAAATGATATATTTTAGTGAATAGATAAACTATGAATGTACAAATTCATGAATAAATGAATGTCAACATGGAAAGATACATTTTTGCATATTAATCTTTTCTGGATGTTTAGAAAATGCTCAGAAGCTTTGGTATGCGACTTATTATTGTTCTGTGAGCCCATTGATTTGATAAATGCTCTTCTATCCTCTAAATCATACTGAATTTGTTTAATTTATCCCCAATTCCCCAAAGGGTTGTGATGCTCAAAGTGGGATCCTAGCATCAATGATGTATAATAATAATTCTTCGCTTTAGTGTCTCTACAGTAAAGAAAATGATGCTTTCACACAGTTGTATAGAGCATATAAAATAATTTCACAAGGCTAAAGGATTCTCTAGTCATAATTTAAATGCATTTCACTGAAGTATATGTGATGGCATAAATAAGAGCTATAACCAAGGATAAATTTAAAAATTACAAAGCTAGACAATTTCTTTAATGTTTTCAAAACCCAATATCATAAAATTTATTAGGGAAGAATGCACATAGAAATCAAATCCACTTTTTCAAGGTGGAGGAACTAAATTTGAAAGATTTTAAATGAAATGCCAAGGTTCACCATGACTTAATGCAGGGATGAATCAAGAATCCAAGCCCCTTCACTCCCACGTGTCTGTATTTTTCTCCTTTTACTACCTTATTGGTAGTAGAGTCTTAAAAATTAGTCAATGTGAGATTATATAATATGTACTTTAGTTGAACTATAAATCTCATATAACTATGATCATGTCCACAGAGAAAAGAATTTCTAAAATAAACTTGTATTTAGACTCTAGAGGTCATATTACACAGATCATACCATGAGCCTGATACTTAAAAGTTTATTGAAAATCAGCCCTCAACTGTATAATCATTGTGATCACTGAAGAACAGAGGGGAAAATAGAGAAATTATTTCAGCTAAAAATATAACTGTCCTCCTATCTCTCTTGCCACCATAGTAGTGATGGGGTGAACGCTGAAATCCTAATATTCTCAGTTTTTCCCTATTCCCCACACTGTTACAAATATGGCCAAATTGAAAGATTTATATGTGACTGGCAGGTGTTTGTTGGGAAGGCATGGAAAAAGGCAAACCAACTCAGGTCTCCATAGTCCAGGAAAATGAAAGAGGATATACAGCTA
The DNA here is from genome assembly GCA_004024845.1 of Tonatia bakeri. Taxonomy (NCBI): domain Eukaryota; kingdom Metazoa; phylum Chordata; class Mammalia; order Chiroptera; family Phyllostomidae; genus Tonatia; species Tonatia bakeri. The sequence goes on along the minus strand of PVIA01003624.1, from coordinate 60,833 downwards.
TAATCCAAAACATCGGTTAATCCAAGAACACTTTTTTGTTCTAGGTCATTAATGAATTCTACCAAGGTGATATCAAATCAATATTTTATATACTAAGCCATTTGAATGGTTACAGATAGATAGTTTAACTTTTCTTTAGAATTAATTAAAAGCATGATGGCATTAAAAAGCTTTTTCTATAAAATATAGTTAATACACAAACTGTAGTGTTTATCTTCTTAATTATCAGCACAAGCTTTGAATGCCAATCATATTCTGATCCATTATTGCTAATCTTATCATACTATCATGCTTGTCTTACAATAAAACAAACTAAAGGCAATGCTATTTGTACCATTTTAGTGTATATCAATATTTATTAGAACCAAATTTTAAATATATTTTAATATATTTTTTATGACCTATGATAAAGTAAATGTCAGTAATGGCTGGTATTTGAGAGATTGCCCTGTCCATATTAGGCAGAAAATGCAACTCTAAATATCTTTTACAAGGTTTATACACATTATGCACAAGTCTATAAATCATATAACTTGAAAATTTTAAAGTACCTCTAGTTCTTTAAAAATCATCTGAATGTTAGAGTTACAAGATTACAAAATAATGTTCTTTACAATGAACATAAAAGTAAAGGTAATAAACATAATTAGTGTGTTGTCAATGAGAGGAAAATATTTAGAGACATCCTTATGCAATGTCACTTCTCAGCTGCTCACTCAGTGGTGTTCATTGCATTGGCCTGTCTCACTTGTGGCAGCAACAAAATTCAATATCTGAGGACTTCACTAGCAGATCCACTTATTAAATTGGAACACAAATGTGCTCATGGAACCTGGGACATAGTACACACAAGTACTCTTTGTTTTTAAACGTTCAGCAGCTAATTAAAAAGAAGAGGTAATTTTTTTTTCTTAAATGTGCACTTCTTCACCAATAGCTATGTTCTCTTAGTCAAAAGACATTTTTAAGTGAATAAGTTTGTTCAATTATTGGCAATATAGCTGTGAAAGGAAGAATCATATTGGAAGATTCTCTTTAGGACACTATTAATTTTTTAAATAAATATTTACTAATAGAAATGGTCTAAATAAACAATATATATATTATGAAACACAATGTTTAAAATGTATAAAATTGTTATTGGCTTCTTTTTTCAGTTGTAGCAAATCCTTTTTTCAGAGGGGTATATTGATAAGCAAATAATTTTGTACCAAGGATAACACATTCAGCATTGACATAGAAGCTATCAATTCTATTGAGAACAATTTATTTATTTTGTTGTTGTCAGCATAATATTTATTTTCCTCCTAGTTCTTGCAATTCTTAAAGAGTATAATGCTTAATATACTGTTTTAGCTTAGATGAAAGCACTCTTTTGTTCTTAGTTAAGAACAAATCACTTCTAAACTGGTGTTCCTTAGTCATGACAAAACTTTTCTAAAAAACAACAATGAAAAATTCAGTAAACATATCATTGAATCCTTGAAATTTTCAGAATATGTTAGGCTGACAGCCAATTAATGCCAGCTTTTAAAGGGGCTTATTGCAGTAAATGACCTCTTAATTTGCTATGGTCTTTGACAAAAACTGTGTGTGTGTGTGTGTGTGTGTGTGTGTGTGTGTGTGTGTGTGTGTGAAAGAGAGAGAGAGAGAGAGAGAGAGAGAAATATTTGTTTGAGACACAGGGAGACATTTAAAACCAAGATACACTCAAAATACAATATGAACGAACTTCTTAGGAGACTGCAGTATGTCAACAAGACACTATTAAGACTGGCAACTTGTGAAACTGCCGATAGAGGAAAGAGGGGGATCTAACTGTTATTTTACTATTAAAAGAGTAATATTTTTTAAATGACTTCATTTGAATTAAATCATTAAAAATGAAAAAAGGTATATAATCTCATTTATTATGTTTCCTCCTATCTGATGGATTTTGCTTGCAGATAAGGTTTTATTTGGTCTGTAATTATTTTTAATTAGTTGTTAAAATTTTAAAAATGGAGCAAGAATATAAAAATCTAGAAATTAACAGAGACTTCAAATTAGCTGCATTTTATATATTCAGCTAATGTTTGATTTCAATCTTACATATGTGTTTTTGATTCTTTGGGGAAGACACATATCAAAATTTTTTTTTTACATTTATAAACTTCTTTCAAAAAATTCAACCACTTTTAAATCCTTGTGCAGTATTTACTTTTATTTTTGTTTTCTAGCTCATGTTTGACTACTTAAAAATTTATGTTACACTCACATGACTCCACTAAGAAGACAAGCAACCCAATTTAAAAATGGGCTAAGGACTTCAATAGTCACTTCTCCAAGTAGGACATACGGAAGATCCAGAGACATAAGATGCTCAGTATCCCTAGACATCAGAGAGATGCTAATTAAAGCCACAATGAAATACCATTTTACACTGCTGAGAATGGCCATCATAACAAAGAAACAAACAACAAGTGTTAGAGAGGATGTGAAGAAAAGGGAACTCTAGTGCTCTGTTGGTGGGATTGCAGACTGGTACAACCACTATGGAAAACAGTGTGGAATTTCCTCAGAAAACTAAAAATGGAACTGCTTTTTTGACCTGGCAATTCCACTGCTAGGATTATATCCTAAGAACCTTGAAACACCAATCCAAAGGAACCTATGTACCCCAATGTTCATAGCAGCACAATTTACAATAGCCAAGTGCTGGAAGCAACCTAGGTGCCCATCAACAAATGAACAGATCAAGAAACTATGTTACATTTACACAATGGAATTCTACTCAGCAGAAAGAAAGAAGGAGGTCTTACCCTTTGAGACAGCACAAATGTAAATGGAGAGCATTATACTAAGTGAAATAAGCCAGATGGTAAAGGACAATTACCATGTGATATCACCTTTAACAGGAACCTAATCAACAAAACAAACAAGCAAGCAAAACATAACGAATGATATTGAAATTGAGAACATGCTGACAGTAACCAGAGGGAAGAGGGGAGGTGATAATGGGGGAAAAGGGTGAAGGATTTGCAGAAACAATGATAAAGGACATGTGGACAATAACAAGGGGGGTGGTGGAAACAGGGGTAGGGGGAGGGTGAGGAGGGGTGAGGGGATAAGGCAGAAAACTTCACTTGAACAACAATAAAAAATATTTTTAAAAAACCTATGGTATATTTACACAATGGAATACCATGCAGCAGAAAGAAAGGAGTTCCTGCCCTTTCTGACAGCATGGATGGAATTGGAGAGCATTATGTTAGGTGAAATAAGCCCAGGCAGTGAAAGACAAATACCATATGATCTCACCTATAAATGGAACCTAATCAACAAAACAAATTAGCAAGCAAAATAGAAACAGAGACACAGAAAAAAATAAAATAAAATAAAATTAAATTAATAAAAATGTATGTTCTGGACTCTATAGCTCAAAGTAATAGAGCAGTTGCAGAGTAGTCCACAGATCCCTAGTTGGGTTATATATGTTATAAGACAAAAAGCTTACCCTGAGTTCTGTCAACTCCTGAAAAAGCAAAGAAACTGCAAAATAATTTTCTCTGTAGTTTCAATACAATAAACATACTTTTATTGAACGCTGATCAAATAAGGACTTTGGAAAGTCACTACACCCTTGTTCTCTGGAAGTGTTGTTAGAGAATGCTATTAGATAACAAAGTAATGGCCAAGACTTTTCTAGGAATACATATACATTCTAAACTTTATTACTTGTATAGAACTTGCACTGGGATTAAAGTGGTTTCAAAATGCATATTTTGCTCACAGAATAGCATTCATTTTACTTTATAACATGTTTCACATCTATAACAATTCAGAACTATAAAAGCTAGCAAGAAATCTCAAGTGGGACTGCACTAGTGCCTGTAAAAGAGAGCTGGTGACCTGGAGAGCAGCAAAAGTAAGCAGTTGGCAGCATCAGGGAATCCACAGGGAGCCAGATACTGATAACTCCTCCCTTACTATCTGTAAAGGAGCAGGATGTTGCCACTCCAAAATATGCCCTTTGGCATGAGAATTATTTTAGAATGATTATTTTTAGGAAATAAAAAGCTTAGGAAGAGCTTTTTTACCTTACCCTCAAATGCCTAAAAGAACTTACATAGAGGGCCTGGTCCAGGAAGGGCACTCTCACCAGAGATGTGTCTGCAGTACAAAAACTATGAACTAGGTGTGGTAAACTAGGGGAAACTTAGCAAGGCCTCCTCCTTCAAAGTCCTCTCTGCATCTATGTGTCTCTATGTGGCATAGCAAACATTTACTTACTAAACATGTGTTTTTCCATTTCCAGGTGAATTGCCTTCCTTTTGGAGTCCCAAACCCCTACCCTCTTTTCCTTAGTTCTGAGTGGCATAAAAGCCACAATTTCCTGAGTGTCTTTGGACTCACATTCTCAAGGATCCCTGTACATACAAAATTAAGCATTTTCTGCCTTGGCTGGTGTGACTCAGTGGACCAAGCACTGACCTGCAACCAAAGGGTACCCTGTTCAATTTCCAGTTGGGGAGCATGTTGGGTTGAGGGCTGGGTCCCCAATAAGGGTGCATGAGAGGCAACCACACATTGATGTTTCTTCCCACCTTTCTCCTTCCCTTCTTTTCTCTATAAATAAATAAATAAATAAATAAATAAATAAATACAATCTTTAAAAAATTAAATGCTTTCTTCTCCTGTTAATGCTTATGTTAACTTATTAGATCCACCAAAGAATATAGAAGATAGAAAGAAATATTTTTATCACCTACACTGTCCAAGATTGAGAGTTGCTTGAACACACAATTGATTTCTAAGTTGCTATTTCACTACTTTATGTTCTTCTTAATAAAGCTTATGATTTGGTACTTCACCTTGCTTTACTTAAACACAAGATATTTTAAGGGCTTGATCTCATATTTGTAAAAATGACAAAATTTGAAGGACATATTGTCTTCCAACCAAATTTTCTGAAAATCGAAAATTTCTTTCACTGAGACATCTTTTGTTATCTTAACATATTAGTTAAGAGGAGAAAAGCAATAATAGAGAATGTTCCACTTTAGTTTCTGGATTTCAAGGTGCTCATATGAATCACTGAGCTAAGAATAATAGCTAGACTCTTAAGACTAGAAATTTGTTAAGTAAAATTTTAAATTTTCTACTCACATAAACATTGATATACAGATTTTAAAAATAAAATAACATGTCAAATATCTTTACTACAAAAGAAAAACATGTAAAGTGATTTGATAATTTTTAAAAACCAGAATATATTGTGAATTGTGACATTGACAAGGTAAAGCCATTTTTTTCTTATTTGCTTTAACATTACACCTGTTGAGCCAAAAGGTATGTTCACCAACTGTATTATTTTTAAAATGTGTTCAATCATTTTTATTAGTTTTTTTAAATTTTATTTTAATCATTGTTCAAGCACACTTTTCTCCTCTTTACTCCCAATCCAGCCCACCCGTCCCTCCCTCCCAACTTCCCTCCCATTACCACCCTCCCCCTAGTTTTTGTCCACGTGTCTTTTAACATTGTTCCTGTAAACACTTCCCCTTTCCCCTGAAATTCCCTCTTCTCTCTCCTCTGGTCACTTTCTTCCTGTCCTCTATTTCCATGTCTTTGACTATATTTTGCTTGTTTTTTGTTTTGTTATTTAGGTTCCTGTCAAAGGAGAGGTCATATTGTATTTATCTTTCACTGCCTGGCTTATTTCACTTAGCATAATGCTTTCCAGTTGCATCCATGGTGTTGCAAAGGGCAGGAACTCCTTCTTTCTTTCTGCTGCATAGAATTCCATTGTGTAAATGTACCACAGTTTTTTGATCCATTCATTTACTGATGGGCATCTAGGTTGCTTCCAGCCCTTAACTATTGTAAATTGTGCTGCTATGAACATTGGGGTGCAAAGGTTCTTTTGGATTGGTGTTTTAGGATTCTTAGGATATAGTGCCAGCAGTGGAATTGCTGGATCAAAAGGCAGATCCATTTTTAGTTTTCTGAGGAAGTTCCATACTGTTTTCCACAGTGGTTGTACCAGTCTGCAGTCCCACCAACAGTGCACTAGGGTCCCCTTTTCTCCACAACCTCTCCAACACTTGTTGTTTGTTGCTTTCCTTATGATGGCCATTCTGACTGGTGTGAAGTGGTATCTCATTGTGGTTTTAATCTGCATCTCTCTGATAGCTAGCAATATTGAACATCATTTCATGTGATTTTGGATCTTCTGTATGTCCTCCTTGGAGAAATGTCTGTTCAAATACTTTGCCCATTTTTTAATTGGGTTGCTTGTCTCCCTAGAGTGGAGTTGTGTAAGTTCTTTATATATTTTGGAGATTAAGCCCTTGTCTAAGGTATCATTGGCAAATATGTTTTCCCATACAGTTGATTCTCATCTTATTTTGATACTGTTTTCTTTAGCTGTGCAGAAGCTTATTTTGATGAGGTCCCATTTGTTTATTCTTTCCTTTATGTCTCTTGCTCTAGGGGACATGTCATTTAAAAAGTTTTTGTGTGATATATCTGAGATTTTCCTACCTATGTTCTCCTCTAGTACTTTAATGGTGTCACAGTTTATATTTAACTGTTTTATTCACCTTGAATTTATTTTTGTATAAGGTGTAAGTTGGTGTTCTAGTTTCATTTTTTTGCACGTAGCTGTCCAGTTCTCCCAACACCATTTGTCGAAGAGGCTATTTTTACTCCATTTTATGTTGCTGCCTCCTTTGTCAAATATCAATTGACTGTAGAGACTTGGGTTTATTTCTGGGTTCTCCATTGGTCCATGTGCCTGTTTTTATGCCAGTACCAGGCTGTTTTGATTATAGTGGCTTTGTAGTATAATTTAGTGTCAGGTATTGTGATGCCTCCTACTTTACTCTTCTTTCTCAAAATTGCAGTAGATATTTGGGGTCATTTATGGTTCCATATAAATCTTTGAAGTGTTTGTTCTATGTCTGTGAAATAAGCCACTGGTACTTTAATAGGTATCGCGTTGAATGTGTAGATTGCTTTAGGTAGTATGGACATTTTAATGATATTAAGTCTTCCAATCCATGAAAATTGTATATGTTTCCATTTGTTTGTGTCTTCCTTGATTTCTTTCCTCAGTGGTATATAGTTTTCTGAATACAAGTCTTTTACATCTTTGGTTAGGTTTATTCTTAGGTATTTTATTTTTCTTTTTGCTATTTCAAATGGGATTTTTTCCTCGATTCCTGCTTCTGCTGTTTCATTGGTGGTGTACAGAAATGCCTTTGATTTCTGGGAATTGACTTTGTATCCCACTGTTTTGCCAAATTCGTTTATTAGGTCAAGCAGTTTTTTGGTAGAGTCTATAGGATTTTCTACATACACTATCATGTCATCTGCAAACAATGACAGTTTTGTTTCCTCCTTTCCAATTTGGATGCTTTTTATATCCTTTTCTTGTCTGATTGCTGTGGCTAAAACTTCCAATACTATATTGAATAAAAGTGATGAAAGTGGACAACCTTGTCTTGTTCCTGTTCTTAGTGGAAAAGATTTTAGTTTTTGCCCATTGAGTATGATGCTGGCTGTAGGTCTCTCATATATGGCCTTTATTATGTTAAGGAATGTTCCCTCTATTCCACTTTGCTGAGTGTTTTTATCATAAATGGTTGCTGGACCTTATCAAATGTTTTTCTGCATCTATTGATATGATCATGTGATTTTTGTCTTTTCTTTTGTTTATGTGATGTATTACATTTACTGATTTGTGAATATTGAACCTTGAATCCCTGGGATGAAACCCACTTGGTCATGGTGGATGATCCTTTTAATGTATTGTTGGATGCAGTTTTCCAGTATTTTGTTGAGGATTTTAGCGTCAATGTTCATCAGAGATATTGGCCTGAAGTTTTCTTACATCATTGTGTCTTTATCTAGTTTTGGAATTAGGATGATGTTGACCTCATAAAAAGAGTTTGGGAGTCGTCCATCTTTTTGGATTTTTTGGAATAGTCTGCGAAGGATAGGGGTTAGCTCTTCCTTAAATGCTTTGTAGAATTCTCCTGTGAAACCATCTGGTCCAGGGTTTTTGTGTGTTGGGAGTTTTATTTAATTACTGCTTCATTTTCTTTTGCTGTTATTGGTTTTTTCAGGTTTTCTGCTTCTTTTGCATTGAGTTTTGGAAGATTATATTTTTCTAGAAATTTGTCCATTTCATACAGGTTTTCAAATTTCTTGGCATACAGTTCTTCATAGTAATTTTCTGCAATTCTTTGTATTTCTGTGGTATCAGTTGTTATCTCTCCTCTTTCATTTCTGATTGTGTTTATTTGGGTCTTCTCTCTTTTCTTCTTGTTGAGTCTGCTTAAAGGCTTGTCAATTTTGTTTATATTTTCAAAGAACCAGCTCCTGGATTCATTGATCCTTAGAATTGTGCTTTCAGTTTCTATGTCATTTAATTCTGCTCTGATCTTGGTTATTTCCTTCCTTCTACTTGCTGTGGGCTGTCTTTGTTGTTGTTCCTCTAGTTCTTGTAGGGGTAGGGGTAGGTTGGTTGTTTGAACTGTTTCTATCTTTTTTAGGTATGCCTGTATCATTATGAACTTTCCTCTCAATATTGCCTTTACTGTGTCCCATAGGTTTTGGGTTGTTGTGAGTTCATTTTCATTTGTTTCCAGAAACCTTTTGATTTCTTCCCTAATTTCATCCTTGACCCCTTCATTGTTTAATAGCATGCTATTTAATCTCCATGATTTTGAGTGTTTTGAGTTTTTTTCCTTGGGGTTGGTTTCTAGTTTCAGTCCCTTGTGATTCAAGACAATGCTTGGTATGATTTTCTTGACATTGTGGAGACTTGTTTTGTGTCCTATCATATGGTCTATTTTTGAAAATGTTCCGTGTACATTTGAAAAGAATGTGTATTTAGCTTCTTTTTGATGGAGGGCTCTGTAAATATCAGTTAAGTCCATTTCACCTAGGATATTGTTCAATGCCACGATATCTTTGTTAATATTTTGTTTGGAAGATCTGTCCATTTTGACAGTGGGGTGTTAAAATCCCCCACTATAATTGTGTTGCTGTCAATATCTTTCTTGAAGTCCTCTAGGAATTTTTTTATGTATTGGGGTGCTCTTATTTTGGGTACATATATATTTACAATATTTATGTGTTTTTGGTGGATTCTTCCCGTGAGTATTTTGATGTGACCTTCTGGGCCTCTCTTTTTGGCCCATTTTTGGAAGTCTATTTTGTCTGAAATAAGAATTGCTACCCCGGCTTTTTTTTCCTGTCCATTTGCTTGGAAAATTTATTTCTAGCCCTTCACTTTCAGCCTGTGCAGGTCTTTTATCCTGAGGTGGTTCTCTTATAGGCAGTATATGTGTGGGTCATGTTTTCCTATCCATTCAGCTATTCTATGTCTTTTGATTGGAGCATTTAATCCATTTATGTTTAAGGTTATTATTGATAGGTACTTATTCATTACCATTTATGTATGTGTGTTCCTCTCTCTCTTTCTCTTTTCCTTCCTTTCCTTAAATCAGACCCTTTAGCATCTCTTGCAGAGCTGGTTTAGTGGAGGTGTATTCCTTTAGACTTCTTTTATCTGGGAAGCTTCTTATTTGGCCTTCTATCTTGATTGAGAGCCTTGTTGGGTAAAGTAGCCTTGGTTGCAGACCTCTGGTTCTCATTACTTGGAATATTTCTTGCCATTCTTTTCTGGCTTGAAGTGTTTCCATTGAGAAGTCAGCTGTTAGCCTTATTGGGGCTCCCTTGTATGTTACTTCCTGTTTCTCCTTGCTGTCTTTAATATTCTCTCTTTGTCTTGACATTTTGCCATTTTAATTATGATGTGTCTTGAGGTGGGCCTCTTTGGGTTCCTCTTGCTTGGAACTCTTTGTGTTTCCTGGATTTGTGTGACTTTTTCTCTCATCAAATTAGGGAAGTTTTCCATCATTACTTTTTCAAGTAGGCTTTCTATCCCTCGCTCTTTTTCTTCCCCTTCTGGTATCTCTATTATATGGATATTATTATGTTTCATATTGTCTTGCATTTCTCTTAATCCCTCCTTATTTTTTCTGAACCTCTTTTCCTTTTCTTGTTCTTTCTGGGTGTTTTTTTCTACTTTGTCTTCCAATTCGCTGATACAATCTTCTGCTTCATCGATCCTGCTTTTCATTCCTTCTACTGTGTTCTTCAGTTCAGAAATTGTATTCTTCATTTCCTCTTGGCCCTTGTTGATAATTTCTATTTTCTTTTTCATATTGATATAGTTTGCAGTGAGATTGTTGTAGCTTCCCTGTAGTTTCTGGAAGCTCATTATGAGCTCATTGAGCTTCCTCATCACCATTGTTTTGAACTCAATATCTGATAGTTGAGTTGCCTCTATTTCGTTTAGCATTCCTTCTGAGGCTTCCTCCTTTCCCTTCATTTGTGGATTGTTTCTTTGTCTTCTCATTGTTCCTGAGACTCTTCTTGTTAACCTCTGTTCCTTAAATTGATCTGTTCTGGTTCCTTGTGTTTATGGTGTGAACTTCTGTGGTAGAATACTTGTGTGATTCAGTGGTATAGTCTCTTTTGTGTACCCTGGTGTTCACAGCTTCCCCCTACTCTTTTTTGTGATCAGTTGGAGGAGTAAGGCAAAATGGGTTAAGACAGCAAGCCAGTATTCTATGATATTTACAGTAGCAGCCAGTAGAGAAGAGATGGGAGATCCTTTGGCTATGTGTAGTGTTAACCGTGATCTTCTACCCCACTAGCCACGTTTTAGAAAGGATGGAGAGAAGATAATGCTTTTAGTGGGGAGGAAAGTGTTGTTAGGTGGACCTAAAAAGCTGTGAGGCTGTGGGAGTTCAGATTCTGAGGTAGGATGGGAATAAAGGATAGTAAATAGGAGTCATATGTAAAAGAATAGGGATAACCCCTACAATAGTAGAGTTCAGGAAATTGTGAAGTGGGTTGAGATCTGGGAGGGGTGTTGTGTAGTATTTATAATTGTATGAAATAGGTCTTATTTACAGTAATATTGAAGCAACAATCATGTGGCAGATTCTATGAGATCTAGATGACAAGAATAAGGAGTATAGAATCTTGAGTGGTGTACTAATGGAACCCAAGTGAGGGACAGTAAATTATCAACACACTGTGAATGAGATATCACGGGTAACCTATCAAACAACAGTATAACCAGCCAAGCAAAGAAGATTATACAGAAAGAAAAAAAATACCAAAATACTATTAAAATAATAAATATCAGAAAAGAGAGAAAAAGAGAATATAAATTTGCAGTAATTTGTGGCAAAAAACAAACAAACAAACAGAAGATGGATTGCAGGAGAGATAGATTTGGAGTGGAAGTAATAGCAATAAACCTCTTGTTGGTTTCTAACTGGCCAAACCAGTTTTTCTGCTTTTGTCAGCGTCAGCAGGCTGAGGGGCGGTTAGAATGCTTTTCACCCTTCTCAGATAGAACTCAGTCAGTCTCTCAGGTACTGTCCCCAGGGCTAGCCACCGGCTTTCCCCGAAAGGATCACTGTCTTGGGCCCATGGTGCAAGCTCTGGAGATGGCAAGGGGCCACACCTCTCCCCCAACTTTGCCACCATAGGCTCTATGTTCAGCTAAGCACCTGCCTCTCCTCCAGGTTCAGGGTGCACACTTTGGGGATTGGGAGGGGTCACACTTCCCTTCGCCACAGCCATGGGCCCCAGGAACCTGCGAAGCGCTGTGTCTTTTCTGGGTTCACAGTTTGAGAGGCAGGTATCCTGGCGTGGCACGTGCCTGCATGAGATCGCCCCCACAGGCTCCAGAAGCCCTTCCCTTGTTCACAGTCATAGGGTCCCAGTCTTCTCCAGAACCACACACTCACCGGGTTGGGGGCACTGGTGCACACGGCAAGGCCCCCCTTGGTCTGGCAGACTGGGGTACTCACTCTTCCCCCGGATGTGCATGGATGCCCACAGCCCCTGTGCTTCTGTCTCTCCTTCCTCACTCTCCACTCTGCGCCTTCAAGCAACAAGGCCTCCACTGCTGCTTCTTAATCCTTGTTGTCTGGGGAGGGAGTGGTGACTCCGCTCTCCCAGGTGCCCAGAGACAGACCCAGGAGCCCTGGGCCTGCTCTCCGCGACTATCCCAGGGCCCTTATTATCCCGAAGCAGTCCTCTTACCGTCCATTTATTCAACGTCTGGATAATTTTTGATGTCCTATTTTCATAAATGTTGCAATATCGGTGGTCTCCTGCTCTGTTCCTCCTCAGATCAGCCAAATTCTCCCCCCGTGCACTGGGGAAGAGGATTGCAATTCCTCCAACAAGACCATCATCTTCCCCAATGTTCAATCATTTTTATAGGACTTTTGGGGAAAATTTTATTCCCTAATATTCTTTCTTATGGTATTTATAAGAAAAGTTAAAGAATTGGCACATTAGCAATGATTTCTCATATCTTGGAAAACAGTAGATGTTACTGAAAGATTTTTGTGTGGTGTTTCAAATTACAGAGCTACAAGTAAACTCTGTAGTTATATAACTAGGGTGATTTTTTTTGCCTTATATAATTTCTATCATAGAAAAATTTTACTATACATCTTTGAAAGATATTGAAAAAAATTCTAGCTGAAAGATTGCATTTATTTTATTTGATTAGGCAACATTAGAGTTGCATGACCTTTTATATAAAAATGATTCATCTTATGATTTTATTAAAATGACATTTAAGAATGATATTGGTAGAAATTTTATAAACTTCACTTATGTTTTTAATCAATTATGTTGTGATTCCAATTCAATTAAACAAATTCTGATCATTAGAGTTATAAAACAATACTGTTTTATCTATATATGTATAGCTAAGTGAAGTTTGCTTTTTAGAATTGGAAAATCACACATTTTCAATACACAGTTGGAAGTAAAATATATAGTGCTACAAAGTGTTTATTATATCAGCTTCACAAAGTGTTATTCCTAAAAAAGACAGACATATAAAGCTAAATTTCTAATTCTCTCCATCTCACATTTAAGTGGAAGCACAAACCTTGTCTTTTCAGAAACAGTAAAGAAGAAACTGCAGGCAAGGAAAAAAATCTCTGTCAAAGAGAACAGTGAATTAAAGAGGTTTACTACTTTCATAGCAACTATAAGTGGGGATGCCCCAAAACACTGGAATTTATTTATAAAGGAATTGTGTATTTGCTTTTACATGATTAAAATTCAGTCACTTAAAAGTACTCTCCATTTGATGCAATACACCTATCGAGATTTTTTTTTCACTGTTAAAATAGTTTTTGAACTTGGTTTTGATACCTTTTAATGCTTTTGCCATTGTTTGTTTCACCTCTTTCTCATTGGCAAAATGTGGAAGTCCTCATCCTTGAGGACTTTTTTATTTAGAGGAAACAACAAAAAAGCTTTACAGGTAAGATCTGGTGAACATAGAGGGTAGGGTACAGGGGTCATACCATTTTTGGTTAAAAACCAAAACACTTAGCACAGTGTGTGCAGATGCGCCCATAAATCACCCATCAGAAATGGGCAAATGTGTTGAAAGATTCTTCAAACAACATTCACAGAAGCCAAATGCAGCCTCTCACAACAGCAGCTGGTACACTGATACAGATGGGTTCCTAGAATACTTACCTAGTGGAGGAAGCCTGTACTAAAAGGGTCCCACCCTCCACACAATAATTCTGTTTTGGGGTGTTTCCCCCCCTCATAAAAGTTCAGTTAAAAAAAAAGAAGAAGAAAAAGAAAAGCCCTGACTGGTGTGACTTCGTGGGTTGATCATCATCATACAAACCGAAAGGTCACTGGTTTGATCTTAGTTCAGGGCACATGCCTGGATCGCAGACCAGGTCCCCTGACCGGGTCTGTCAGGGGTCCCGGGTCCCCGGGGTGTGTGAGATGCAACCAACTGATGCTTCTCTCATCTCTTACTCTCTCCCTTCCCCTCTCTCTAAAAATAAATAAATAAAAACTTTAAAAATAAAAAATAAGGAAAAAATAAAAAAGAAACCATAGATGTTTTTCAAATAAAGATCCACTAAAAGCTTTCTTGAGCAAGGAATGGAATGAAGGTGACTTGTCTTGAAACAAGAACTCTCATGAAGTTCTTGACTAGCACAGTGCTGAATAAAGATTCTTTTAAATAGCGATTAATTTGGTTCTCTCAGGAACAGTTTCAGTTCATTTTCTTAAAACATGAATGTCTGCTCAAAACTTTAGTATTCAGTATTTAATTCTATATAAGGTTTGTAGTTCAAGGTTTTCTCTCTCTCTTTTCTCTCTCTTTGTTTTAGAGTTCTAATATTTTGGAAGAGTTTCTTTCTACAAGGAATACCAACACTGCTACCTCATCTTTGAGAATAGATGCTAAGGTGCTAAAAAAGGTGATGCTTAAAATATAAGTGTTTTACCCTTAAATTCATGGCAAACAAAATTATTTTGTTTCTAATGTTCATTTGCACTCATTTAAGAGAAATTGTGTTATTAGATCTTTCCCCATTAGAAAGCATCCAATTACAATGCTGTTCTCTTTTTCACATATGCAGCGGTCGTTGTCATATTCAGATGCAGAGGCACAGTAATGTAAACACATCTAGTACAAGTTTACCTGTAAGAAAATGCATGTCGTTTAAAGCGATTCTCTATATTTCCTGAGATACTGAAGAGTAGTTATTTAACAGACAATTCTGTCTGTAAAACTATCATAAAACATTAAGGAAAATTATTTTTTAAGAAGGCACTAAAATTATTGTCAAGCAAAACTGAAATTTAAGTAAATGTATATGTGTGTATGTTTATACATATGCACATACATTTGAAAAGGACATATTAATGCCAATAAAATGTTCTATATCTAAATTAAGGGTTATCCTATATTTAGGCCTTATTCTATGAAAAGGACACACTTGAAGGTAATTTTCTCCTGTTCCTTTTTGAAGTTATATTACAAACATAATAGAAATTAAAATCAATGAGAAAAAATTCAAATTTTATAGAAGCCTCACATATTTTAAAATAAAATTATGGTATATTAATAACCAATAACAATATGTTTTTTATATTAGTTTTCTCTTTAAAAAGTCTGTGAACTTTCAAGGATTACATTTATTTGAAGCTGTGTCTTAAACATTTTGCCTTGTGACTTGACCTCACTTTTTGCCATATCCCAGACTATTCTTACTGAATAAGCCTGGAATAGGTTAAAGATAAACACATTTATCTGCTTGTTACTCATGTGTCATAGAAATGGACGAGGATTTGAGAAATCCAGATCATACTCTTGACTCTGTTGCTGTTAATTTTCTGTGGTTGTGGGCTGGTTACTTAATCTCTCTTCACCAGATGACTAGGTTCTCTGTCAATCTCACATATTTTGATTCTATGGTTCAGAGGATAGGATTTAGGATTGGCAATCTGATGAAGGTAGTCATGAGTCAGAATAAAAAGAAGTGAGGAAAATTCCTGGGCAGTGGAATGGGGAAACTGAGACACAAAAATCAAACAAGGGCAAACAGTTTGAGTAACTTGAAGTCAACTGGTGAAATGCAAGAACTCATCTCCCCTACCAAGCACACTTGAGAGGGAATGGCTTGTACTTCTCCCTAACGAAAGAATACCCAGCTTAGATTTCCCTCACCTGGGAAATAAAGACCAGAGACCAGACTAATGTCATTTGTGCCAAGGACAAATGAAGTTTGGGGAACAAATAACAAAAACCCCATTTAAACCTGGACAGACCAAGATAAAAATAAAACAACATAGCAGACTAAAGAATACACCTAAACCTCCTGTGTACTCATTTTGACATATCAGCATATTGAGAATGCAACTAGAAAACTAATGAATGTTCTGCTAAAACCGTCCCCTAAGATTCTTACACTCAGAAGTTAGTAAAAGCTTTCAGAACAAAGACAGCACCTGCTCACTTTAGAGCACACCCATACCTCTTCCCAGGTATGAACTTTTTATCTCCTAAATTCTAAGGATCCCACGGAGACTGGCACCCAGGGGAGTAGTAGGCAGCAATGGCTCGACCTGGGCTTATCCTTGATTTTGTCTGCAGGGCTCCCTTTCTCTGACTTCCAAGTGAGCTAAGAGCAGCCCAGCTTTAACTTGCTCCTTTCTTACAACTGTTATAGGAAGCCAAACAGCCGTGCCTAGCCTCTTTTTTGTTACTTCTACCTTAAGACCTTCCTTTCTTTCACTGTCCCCAACCTTAATAAACATATTTTCAAAATCACTTGGACTCCTGTGAAATCTTTCCTACATGAAGTCAAGAACCCACACACTACAGGCTGGCCTGAGGCAGACCTGTTCCTGGCCAGTGCCTGTCAGGTAACAGTAACTCACCAATTACCATAAGAAATACTCTGTCTCAAATACTTAAATCATTTTAGAACACAAGTTCTCAAAACACAGACTACGACTTTTTCTGGCTTTCAGCTCTCCTTCCCAGAGATAACCTGTCATCATTTTCTCATGTGCTGTAATCTTTCAGAAATTTTTTTTGTATAAAAACTGTTTTATTGTGTGTAGTGTAATTTATAGGATGTGACTCAAGACCAAACCAGATTTAAAGTTTAGTGACTGTTAAGATGCAAAAGAAAACATTTATTCAAATAAATGATACAGATGGGATTCAAGAAACAGATGGGATCCAAAATGTAGCACCTTGTCCTATTGAATGTCTGAAGCTGAAGTAACTTGAGAAAATATCAGAAAAGAGATCACTCTGACCTTTGACCCTCACCTTTCTTCCCTGAAAGAGGTCATAAAACTCCATATGAAACTGAGGGAATAGCATTAAAAAAAAAGTCTGCCATATGAAAAAGTACCTGCCATGTCCTAGGAGGAAGAAAGGCATTCTAATCACCACAAATGGATAAATTGGGGCTGAGAAATCTGTACAAACACACCTTATTAAGTTAAACTTTATCTTCCTAGTTCCTCAGCATTTACTACAAGCCTAAATCCTTGTCAATTCTCACAAATTTATTTTTGTGTAAAAGGTATAAAAGCTTTCTGTTCTGGTCACTTCTTTGGATATTCAATCTCTTGTGAAGGCCCCTACGTACATGTTAAAATGCAATAAAATCTGTGTCCTTTTTTACTGTTAATCTGTATTTGTCAGTTTATTTTTCAGACCCAGACAGGACTCTAAGAATGTTGAGGAAAACATTTTCTTCCCTTATATATTTGTCTGGTAAGGCATAAGTACTCAAAATTTATTTATTCCTTGTTGCAACGTCACCTTGCCTTATTATCTGTCTAGACTTTTTACTCTACTCCCGATCCCACATCCAAGATGGTGATCAGACCAGACTCCTTTGGTTCCCTGACTGATTGTTCTATTTCTTCTAAACAATTCAGATTGTTCCTTTTTCTAAAATATCTACCTAACATTTGTCTTTTCTTTCAACTCCTAATCATTGTTCACAATTCAGCTCTGATTATTGCTTCTAGGAAGTCTGACAGACTTAACAATGTAGTTAGGCACATCCTAACTCTTATTCAACTGCTATTGTTTTTTAGGTCTGTCTCTCCCACCAGACAGTGACTATGAATGATAGGCAACAAACCTGGATGCTGTGCATCTTGCATCTCTAATTTTAAGATCCAAAGCTTCATATGAAAGGCTTAAATATTTTTCTTTCATTAATAAAGAAACCATTTATAACAAACTTAACATTGTTATATTTTATTCATTTTTTCCTTATATTTTTTTCATTTCAGGGAGGGTTTCATGTTGTATGTGCTAGAGACCATCATTATACAAGACACACCTACCATATTGTGAAGCATATAAACATAAGTATCCTTTGCATGAAATTTTAGTATTTACAACAAAAACAGTCCATTTAATTAAATCAAATATTTCAATTTTCTTAATGACACTGCACTTCAATCTGTTGCTATCTAAAAGCATTTCAAGTTTTTTTCACATTTATTTTCACCATACATTTTTAGCAACTGAATCAATGGACTCTATAAATTAATCTAGCAATTACATTATAATTAGAAATGTTCTGTTTTCTTTCTTTCTTTTTTTTTTACTAAAGGCATTTTTAGTAACTGCTTGTTTAACTAAGCACTCTTCTAGGAACTGAATATATAGCAATGAACACAACATATCAAAAACCTACCCCTTTAGAGTTTAAATGTTACTGAGTTGGGTGGACTCACAAAATAAAGTGAATAAGTAAAATATTTAGAATCATACATACTAATAATGCTATGGAGAAACATATAGTAGAAAATGGTTTGGGGAAAACTGGGAGGGGGATTCAATTTTGAACTGGGTGTACAAGGAAGACCTTACCCAGAAACAAATACTAAAGAGGTAAGGCTCTGTGCCACGTATTGTTAATAACTGAGGAAGAAGCATTCCAAGTAAAGAGAATAGCAAGGCTTTTGGATAAATAAATACACTTTCTACTAAGGGGCAGCAACATAGCTATGGGAGCTGAGGAGTGAGGACGGGAAGAGCTGTGAGTTGTGAGGTCAGAGAACCTGACTATGTGAGGGAATATTTGAATCATCAATTTCTTAACTTTAACAAATGCACAGTTTACACTAAATAATTGTCCCTGAAAATGGCTACTAACTATTCCACAGATTAAACAATGAACAAACAAACAAACAAAAAATCACTCGATTTTTAGTTTCAGGGAATTCTAATGATCACATCCCACTGCTAAATAACTATTATCTCTTCTAGATTCATTCCCCCCAAATCAGGACACTTCCAACCATGTATACCACTTGTTTTCTTTCCATGATTGATTGCTTTTTTAACATAACACATTATTCTCTTTCAAATAGGTCAAGAGTTGACTATTTTGTATAGTAGTTTGCATATTTGTTAAACTCTCTCCTGGACTATATGGAAAGTAATGAATAGAAATTTCCTAGGGCGTTAGAATCCAGGGTGGGAGGTGGGGATGGCTGGGGTGAGGGAGAGTAGGGGTGGGAGGAGACAACTGTATTTGAACAATAAAAAAGAAAAAGAAAAAGCAATTTCCTAAATATCTCTTTTCCTGAGGGTGAAGAGATTAAAATAAGTGGTGTATTTCACTGAATCCAATTCTATATACTTAATAAAAATAATTTAAAAATACATATTAAATACACAGTTTAGATCAGAATGTATTCTAAAGTTCTAAAAATACATTTTTGAATTGTTAACTCCAACAGCAATCTAATAAGATACTTTATTATCTCCATGTTAGAGATGAGGTACCTAAATAACTCAGTTCCCTTTTAGGGGGGAATACCTGTATAGACGCTGATTCATATTACAACTTTATTGATGTTAAGGTTAGAAATTCTCAAAGCTCAAAACAAACATACACACCTATCCTTAAAGTTCAAAGCAATATTAGTAATCGCAGTAGAGTAATGTCTATAGGGAATTCTGGAATTTTACATATAGTTTTTTTTTAAGTCTGCCTTCTCAGCAGATAGCAAAGATTTCCATATTGCATGCTAACTGCTGATACAGTAATTTGCATTAATCAACTAGAGAGAAAGAGAAGAAAATATTACAGTCATTTGATGGCTTATTTTCTGTTCTATAGTCATTGTCTTCCTTGGTTGCTAAATACACTATCTTTAACAAAGTTTTGAGATATTACAGATGCCTTTATCAAAACCAGGTGACACATTTGTGAACTGTTAAAATTATGTGAAAGTTCCTTCACTTACCTGATTAAGAGAGAACCTAGGCCCTCTAAACTGGAAGGGAGTAAGAAAAGAAATGCCTGAGGGCCTTTCAAATCTCTGCAACAGACTCTCCTCCTGGAGACTTCCTCTGCATTTTATTTAGAGGTCTCCATGAATAACCTCTCAAAAACATTTGTTAGATACTCTAGGAGTTTTCAATTTAAAATAATACAGCAGACACATTCTCCTTATAAAGTGAGAGAGAGAAGAGTGCAACCACACACTGTACTTGGGAGATGGTTATATCCTCTTCCCAACAGAATTAAGTATGTGAATAGTCTATCATAGTCTCAAGATTACTGTATCAAAGTACTTTAATTGCAAAGCCAAAGTACATTGTCCTGGAGAAATCTAAAGCAATAAAACAAAGGATAATTTATGCACATCCTGGTAAAATTTTAAAGGTCATAACACCCTTCCATGTTAAACCCATGACACCTTTCGTGTGTGTTTTTTTTTCCAGTTCAATTCAGGATGGCAATTAAGTGTCTTCTGTGTATACAGAACTGTGTTCACAGAGCAGGGGATACTGAGATTAATAAGGTTTCATCCTGGACTAAAATAGGTCTTTCATATCACTTTCAATAAACAAATATCTATCAGACTAAAAATCTATAATAATCATAACCATGCTCTAGCAAAAGATCACCAAAAATACTTTTAATAATTTAGAGGGGGCACAAAATTGCTTATTTAAAAGAAAAGGCAGAAAAAAACACTCAATTATTTATACATATGCTGCATTACTGGCACCTTTCACTTATTACAGGTCTCCATAAAGTAACAGAAATTCTGGAAGAAAAACAGGCATTTAGCCATCTGATGACTAATGAAATCCACAATTGAAATGATCAATTTTTCAAAGAAAGAAATGAATGGGTTAAAGCAGTTTGCTTTACACCAAATACTCATTTCTTATAAGCAATCCAACCCTTAGTGAAGGAAAGTTGATTTTGGTTTGTTTTCTGTTGAAAATCTAATGGAGAGGGCTTTGAAATGGGGACTTTTGTTCTTTCTTTTTTTGATGGCAACATACTACCCATGAAATTTTGTTATATCTGGGTTTGCTCATCTCTAACATGGGTATCCTATTCAGGTTGAAGCATATGAAACTGACAATCTATGACCATTTTTAACCTACACAAAGGGTGATATTTTAACCCAATGTTCCCTATCTCAGATACCACATATTATGACTGTATGAAATGGAAAATCTTTG
The DNA here is from genome assembly GCA_004024845.1 of Tonatia bakeri. Lineage (NCBI taxonomy): Eukaryota > Metazoa > Chordata > Mammalia > Chiroptera > Phyllostomidae > Tonatia > Tonatia bakeri. The sequence continues at coordinate 39,940 of PVIA01003624.1, read as the reverse complement.
TAAATTCTAAATGGTATCTGGTGTAAATAAGGTGATAAAATAAAACTTTGACATAAATATTCGTAATTGCCTAAAAGTTTCTGGTGTTTTCTCATTTAACTCTAAAGCTTTATGATTTTATGATTCTTAAATGGGATCATCATTTTTCTCCTTGTTCTGAAATAAAGATGTGAAACAGGGGAGACTCCATTTTTGGATAGACAATGATTATTTGTTTTGTTTTATTTCATTCATCTTGCTTAATTATTCTAGAGTACATCATGAGAATCCTGACAAGACTTCAGAAGAGGTGGTGATAGTCAGAAAACATCAGGAATAAATTAAAAAGTCCCTCAATTCAACTTCACATTGTAGAGTTGCCATACATTTTATGTTGGAATTCTGGCCTAATCACTTTTAACAATGTTGAAAACATAATATTAATTACTTTGTTGAAAGATTTTAAGGTTCAGCTTCTGGGTTAAGAAATTTATTAGTTTTAAAGAGTACAGGATCTTAAAGGAGACACAATTGGTTTGGAATCAAATCCAAATAGTGCCATTTACCAGCTAGGAGGTATTGGCAAGGTGTTAAACCTTTATAAATCTTAGTTTCCTCATCTGTGAAATAGAAAACCAGAGAGTAAAACTTTCCAGTTATAGTCATATTTAAATGTAATAATCTATATGAGTGTTAAACTATGCTTTGTTTAGAAGTATATATAAATCCTACTATAAATAATTATTTCAGAGATACCATACTAGACCATATCTGAAGATTTATCTAAACTTCTGTCTTAGGAATGACTATATCACTTGAGGACTTATAATTAGAATGCAGCCAGAGAAAGTTAAAACTTTAAAATATAGTTTCTTTGTTTTATACTAGATGGTGACTGTGGATTCTTTAATAACTTTTGAAGTGTTAGCTTAGGCCTTTTAAGAAGTGAAATATTAAATATGCATATATAATTAATAGTTTCCTTAACTATTTCATGTGCTTTATAGCCTCTATATATGGTTTCTAGTTAGATTATTAATAAATATTAATAATCTAAATTTTCTCTTTATTAGATGGGGTCTGTATGGAAAAAGTTCAGCCATTGTTAATGTAATGAGAATGGTTTGCAGGACATAGATGTAACCTGGCAGCCAAAGAGAGAGTACTGGAATGCACATGTATGAACAATGATGGCTTCACTATACTAGCCAGTGAGGATGGTAGATGCCATTGAGTGAGCATGTGTACTGTGTGGCCATCACATTCAAAATGACTGAGCAAGTAGAGCAAAACAATCTGCATCCAATTTTGCCTTAAGCTTGAACATTCCTCAGTGGAAACTATTTGGATGATTCAGAAGGCCTCATCTATGAGCAACTGGTAATTGGCAGCTTCATCAGGACAATGCATCCACACACACACCATGTCTTATGCAGAATTTTTTGGTGAAAATCAAATCACCCAGGTGACTCAGTTCTCCTACAGCCCACGTTTGGCACCCTGCAACTTCCTGCTTTTCCCCAAACTAAAATCACCTTTGAAAGGGATGAGATTTCAGACTGTCAATGAGATTCAAGAAAATATGCCTGGGCAGCTAATTGTGGTTGGGAAACCTGTGTGAGGTCCCAAAGGGCCTACCTTGGGGGGAACTGAGACATCATTGTCCTATGTCTCTTCTACCTTGTATCTTCAATATCTCTATTTTTCATAGTACATGGTGAATACCTTCTGGACTGACATATATATTTATATCTATATTTATGTATGTTTATATATATATATGAAAATATTATTGAGGAATAAAAAAGAATGAAATCTTTCCATTTGCAACAACATGTATGGACCTAGTGGGTGTTACCCTAAGTGAAATAAGTTAGACAGAGAAAGACAAATACCATATGATTTCACTTATATGTGTAATCTAAAAAAAATAGAACAAGAGAATAAGCAAAATAGAAATAGACCCATAGATATATATAACAAGCTGATCATTGCCAAATGGGAGGGGGCCGAGTGGATGATAAGGGGGCTGGGAAAATGCAGGGGTGGTAAGAGAAAACTGACCAAGTGGAGTAAGCTAATTAAGGGGCATCTAAGTAATAAACTAAGCTAGAGAGGACTAGGTAAAGAAAACAAACTAACCAAAACAAAACTCAAGGCCAGAGATGAACCAGTGCCCCCTTAAGAGGTTTATTGTGATATCAAGATTTAGGTGCCATTAACTATTTCACTGAACAGTACTTCTCTGCCATATTGCAGATAAACAACTGGCAGGCCACACAAGTGGTGTGGAGTCTAGGTGTCAGACTTAGACACACCTAGGTCTAGATCCTGGACGATCCATTTACTAGCTGGGTGCTCTAAAAAAACTCAACCTTCAGAAGTCTCAGATTCCTTACCTGAAAAAAGATAACAACAGCTGAATTTCTATTCCTTGAGGAGGGAAGAGGAAGAAAACTTGTTGAAGAGCAACCATTATATGTAGGTTATAGTCCTAAACTTTGTTTTGGGTAGTGGGATCATAGATGCTTGACTTATTATTAAAAATCCATAGTTAAATAACTAAATAAATAAGTAGGTCATACATGAGACAAAGACTATGTTTAATACAACTCTGTACACTGAAAACCTAACAATTACTATTATAATTACCATTACAATTATTTTATATAATAATTATAATGTTAAATTATTAATATACTATAATATTACTATTATAATTATATAATTATAATTATTATAATAGTAATATTATACTATATATAGTATATATAATAATGTGTTATAATTATAATAGTAATTATAATTATAGTAATATTTATTTTGCAGGGTTGTTTGATTTAAGTAACATATAGAATGTTTAGTATACTATTTGGCACATTAACTAAAATAAGAAAGCAAGCTCTGAGTAAGCCTTAAAACTACCTAATAGCATGCGTTATGAAAGGACAAAGTTCAGAATTGTGGTTCATCACGTCAGTGAGATAAAAATACACAGGAAGGCTTGTGAAGTGGGAGAAACCAGGTTCTACTCTTTGAAGTGTGATTTTATTTTTTTAATTTAATCTTTATTGAATTGTTTCCATTACCTCTTAATCTCCTTACACCTCACTCCCCGCAGAACTCACCACACTCTTCTTCATGCCCATGTGTCCTATTTCTGTTGTGCTCGATCTCTCCACTCACTAACCACCCACTCTACTAGTCATCATCTGCCCACCATCTATGAGTCTGTCTCTGTTCTGCTTGTCAGTTCAGTTTGTTCATTATGTTCCATATGTGAGTGAAATCATATTGTATTTGTCTTTTCCTGACTGTCTTATTTCACTTAGCATTATTTTCTCCAGGTACATCTATACTGTTGCTAAGAGTAAAATTTTTTTCTTTTTTACAGTCGAGTAGAATTCCATTGTATAAATGTGCTATAGTTGTTTTATCCACTCATCTTTTGATGGACACTTGGGCTGCTTCCATATCTTGGTGATTGTAAATAATGCTGCAGTAAACATAGGAGTGCTTATGTTATTTTGAATTAATCTTAGGTTCCTTCAGATATATTCCCAAAAGTGGGATCACTGGGTCAAAAGCAGATCCATTTTTAATTTTTGAGGTATCTCCACACTGCTTTCCACAATGGCTGCGCTAGTTTACATTCCCACTAACAGAGCAAAATTGTTCCCCTTCCTCCACATCCTTGTCAGCACTTGTTTATTGATGACAGCCATTCTGACAGGTGTGAGATGTTATCTCATTGTGGTTTTAATTTGCATTTCTCTGATAATTTGTGATGTTGAGCCTCTTTTCATATGTTTGTTGGACATCTGTATGTCCTCTTTGGAGAAGTGTCTACTCAGGTCCTTTGCTCATTTTTAATTGGGTTGTCCATTTTTTCTGGCGTTGAGTTTTGTAAGTACTTTGTAAGTTTTGGATATTAATCCCTTATCAGATGTATCAACAAATATGTTCTTCCATTCTTTGGGTTGTCTTTTTATTTTGTTGATGATCTCATTTGCTGTGCAGAAACTTTTTTAGTTAAAATAGTCCCATTTGTTTATTTTTTCTTTTGTTTCCTTCGTCTAGGGAGATATATCCAATAAAAGATTACTTCAAGTGATGTCTGAGATTTTGCTACCTATGCTTTCTTCAAGGATGTTTATGCGATGCAAACCCCCGGCTCATGGAGTCCGAGGTGTTGTGGATGAGATACAACAAATTCACACACACTACTTAGTCCTGTGGAGGAAAAGGGATGGCATGGCCACTCTCTCAAGGGGAGAGTGCCTTGACCCTTGCCTTGGCAAGCTTTTATTGATTTTCTGGGCACATCACATGATGATCCTCATTTACTATGCACAAGTTTGCTTTAGGTGTTTGCCTTTTAGAGAAAACAAAGGAGAGGATGCCGCTAACGACATCACAGATGAAAGATATTTGCAAATGCAAATGGAAAAGTGGTTGAACTGGTTACACTAGTCCACTGAAAGGTCAGCATGAATTTTAAGAAGTTACTTTAAAGATATGCAGTAAATGTTTGCTGCCTCAATTCACGATAAGGGAGTTTTAGCAAAAAGCAAGTCTCAAAGCGACCTAGGTACAATGCAGGCCTGATTCCCCATGGGAGAACCTATCCATGGGTGTGGGTCCTGTCTGGGCCCATGCCACATAGAAGTCTCCTATATTTATGGTTTCAGCTCTAACATTGAAGTTTTTGATCTATTTTGAATGTATTTTTATGTGTGGTATAAAAAGGTGGTCTAGTTTCATTTTTCTGCATGTATATGTCCAATTTTCCCAACACCATTTATTGAATAAACTATCTTTAGCCTATTGTATGTGCTTGCTTCCTCTGTTGAATATTAGCTGACTATAAAGGTATAGGTTTACTTCTACACTCTCTCTTCTCTTCCATTGATCTATGTGTACTATGTTCATGTCAGTACCAGTCTGTTTTGATTTGTAGTATAGTCTGATATTAGGTAGTATGATTCCTTTTTGTTCTTCTTCCTCAGGATGGCTGTTGCTATGTGGGGTCTTTTGTGGTTCCATATACATTTTTGAAATATTTGTTCTAGTTCTGTGAAATATATCATTGGAATCTTGATAGGTTCATATTTTATGAGGCTAGCATTATCTTAACTCCAAAACCAGATAAAGATACTAAAAAGAAAAAAAAATGTAGGCCAATATCCCTGATGAACATAGATGCTAAAGTCCTCAACAAAATATTAGCAAACTGAATACAGCAATGCATCAGAAAGATCACCCACCATGATCAAATGAGTTTTAATGATATTCTGGGAATACAAAGTTAATACAACATTTGTAAATCAAACATGATTCACCATATAAACAAAATAAAGGATAAAAAGTACATGATCATATCAATAGATGCAGAAAAATCTTTTGATAAAATCCAGCACCTACTTATGATCAAAAGTCCCAGCAAAGTTAGAATAGAGGGAACATACCAAAACATAGTAAAAAACATATATAACAAACCCACTGCCAGCATCATAATAGTCAAAAACTATAATCATCCCTCTTAAGATCAGGAAAAGACATGGATGTCTGCTTTGTTATTCACCTCTGTTATTCAACTTGGTACTAGAATTCCTAACCACAGCAATCAGACAGGAAGAAGAAATAAAAGGCATCCAAATTGGAAAAGAGGAAGTGAAAGTGCCTTTATTTGAAGATGATGTGATACTATGCATAGAGAACCCCAGAGATTCTACCAAGATACTATTAGGACTGATAAATGAATTCAGCAAAGTAGCAGGATACAAAATTAATATCCAGAAATCAGTTGCATTCATATATGCCAATAATGAATGAAGAAAAATGGAAATTAAGAAAACCATCCTGTTCATAATTGCTTCAAAAAGTAAATACTTAGGAATAAATTTAAGCAAGGGTATAAAAGACTTATACATGGTAAATTATAAGACATTGAAGAAGATACAAATAAGTAGAATCACATGCTATGTTCATGGATAGGAAGAATTAATATCATTAAAATGTCCATACTACCCAGAGCAATTTATAGATTGAAATGTGATTTCAAAAGTATATGCTGGGCCAGAATATCTCCTTATTTACTAAACTCCTACAGGGATTCTGATGCAAGTAACCTCTCAGCCACATCTTGAAAAAACACAAGTGAAAAAGCAACAACAAAATAACAAAACTTACTGTGTGTACTCTACTCACCAGTGTAGAATGAAAGCACCCATATTTAACTATGATTAAAGATGTCTACTATCTCTAATGTTATTTGACATTTTTCTGGGTGGAAAAGTCAAAACAGGACAAAATAATAAGCACACAATTCTATACTAATCTATAAAATAATAGTAACATTTGGTTTCATTTCATATCTAGAAAACCCAAGATGCTCATTTAAAAATCTTTATAAATAAGAAGACAATTTAACAGATAGTCATGAAATTAATGTAGTAAAAGCACTATCCCTTCAAAAAACAAATAACAAAGTTAGAAAATGCGCTGAATAAGAAAATGATAAAATATATTTTAATGGTAAAACACTGATTCTAAAGGTTATGTAAAATATTGTAATCAATAGAGAAATTCTATAACATTTTGGAAAAGAAAATAGAATTATTATTTACTAGATCTTTTGTTTTTATTATTTAATTTAAAACTATAGTGACTAAAGAAACACAATGGATGCAGAATTTGATCATATAAAACAAGTCATTGAAGTACTAGGAAAAAAATGAAGTAAAAAATATTATTGGTATAGAAGTTTTATTTTGTTTGTTTATTTATTTATTTATTATTGCTGTTCAGTTACAGTTGTCCCCATTTTTCCCTTATTACTCTCCCCTGCCATAACCACCCTTACTTCCCATATTCAGCCCCTCCCCGGTTGTTTTTGTACATGGGACCTTTATATAGGTTCCTTGATGGCTCTTCCCCTTCTTTCTGCCATTATTCATTTCCCTCCTCACCTCTGGTTACTGTCAGTTTGTTCTTTATTTTTTAAAACAAACAAGAGTGGCCATAACATTGTTTGATATATTCAACAACTTAAAATACAAATATATTAAGAAAAAAATCACAATTAACGTAGCCAAACAACAACCTAGGAAGCATTTACAAAACACATAACAAATACCCATTTCCTTTAATCCATTAATAGGACAAATTAAATGTAAGAATACAGTAGAAAAATGGGTATATGCAAGTAGCTGTTAAACTTATGCAAAGTTGCTTACCTTCATTCACAATAATAAAAACCCTAATTGAAATTATATTTAAATACTATTTTTCCTTATTAGATTTATAAAGATTAAAAGGTTGTTAACAGAGATTTAACATAAGTGTCAGCCAGCAATTTTCAACTGTTTTCATCTCATTGCACACATAATCTAATTACTAAAATTCTATGGCACAACAAAAAATATATTTTTTGCCAATCTAACAAAAATGTGTATAATTTTTCTTAATTCACAGTGGACAACTCCATCTAGATGTTCTGGTATCTCAAGCTCTAACATTTTAATGGAAAGAATATTATCTTGCCTAAATGCACATAAAACAATACACATGTACATCAAAGAGAGAGACACTGAATCTTCTCTTACTCTGTTTTTGTGCATCTCGGTAACTGGGACCACAACCCACTGCATCATTAAACAAGAAACTAGAAGTCACCATTTGATCTCTTCCGCTGTGCACCCGACACATAACTGGTTATCTTGCTCTGGTAATTCTACCACTTTAATACATTTCAAATTATCTCCCTCTCCTCACCTATACTGACCTGCTCATCTAACTCAGTTGGCTTAAAGCCATAGATTTCAGCCAGGCCTTCTTACTTCAGATTTTACTATCAGGTACCGTTTTCCATATTCTGTGAAAACAATCCTTTAAAAATTTAATCTGGCTATTTAACTTTCCATCCTAATGTGTTTAAAGGCATTTCCTTACCTGGCATAGAAGACCCTCCATTAGTTGGCCCCCAGTGACCTGTGTAGTAGGTTTTTCTTGCTAATTTCCTTGAGTGCTATCTAGAACTATGTTAAGCTTCTTGAAGTTCTTTTCCCCTCTCACTCTCCTTTCCTTCCCAACTTTTTTTCTCTTTTTATATGTCTCCATGCCACCCGCAACACTCTGTTCTTTCTGTGCACTTGCATTTAACATTCCATCAGGAACAACCCTTTCCCAACTAACCTGTACCTGATTGACTTATAATAGTTCTTTGTGGCTCAGATTAAATACCGTCTTCTCTTTGGAGCCTTATTTGTCTTTTAGGGGGTTTATTAGACCCAGCTTGAATTCATTAAATTGAAGAGAGAAAAATAAAGGTTCCTAAATAAACCATAAAGTACATTGTAAACATGAAGAATTAAAATACAGATAATTATTTAACTTTGGGAAAATAGGAGTAATCAGTGAAAAACACCAAAAAAAACCCATCAAAAAACAAAAACAAAAACCAAGTGTGGGATAAACATTATAAATCTAACATGGGCCAGGGTCTGTGATACCTGCATTAGTATTCATATTCTATATTATTATATTTAATTTACTATCATGTGTAGGCCCTATGGGTTATTAACATACCTGTAAACTATAGCTAAAGAAACTACACTTAATAAATGCAAGGTATATATGTTAGTCCTTGGTTAACACACAGCAAGGAAACATTTGCTGAAGAACAAAATTGCATTTTATCTGCGTAGTGCAGTTGTTCTTAGAATTTCCTTCTAGTACTAAAATATAATAAACAATAAGCACCAAGAGTGTTCCAGGTATTGTTTTCTATATAATGCCTTAAAAAAAGGGTGTGTTGTTAGCTCCAATTCAAGAGTGAAACAGAAGAAGTAAACAAACACAAAAAGACATTGTTATATGGAGAAATAAAATATTTTTAAGTACACATACATATACACAGAGAAACTTGATAGAACTAACAGCACTTATTTGCTTGTAAGTTTCCTTCATTAAGCTACCTAGTTTAAGGAATCTTTTATAAAATTGGTATGGTAGGAAAAATAACTGAGTTAAATTAAAAATATATGCATTTGATCACCAAGACAGAATTATACTCCAGGCAATATTAGACTCAATGGGATAATCCCAGGTCATACACAAATGTTGAGTATCTGCAAGTGTTGAGTTCAGCTACAATGTTTTAAAATGTTTTTGCAGAATGCTTTAGGGTTCTATGGGGTTTCCCCCACTAACAGCGGATGTGTTCTCAGAAAATGCAAATGAATTACCCCAAGCAAACATAATTAAGAAAGGGTACTTATTCTAAAAACATCACAGAATACTTCTCACATACAAAAAGAAAAATAACTTCTAAATTATGTTTTTGCATGATTTATTACTACTGAGTACAACTTGTGCAGATAATAAGAATGGACAATATTATTACTGATAAATAGAGTTAAGATCAAATTGTGCTATGAAGCCTTTCAACAAATTCACTTAGAATCCATTAAGGTACTGTTTTAAAATATTTAAAAATGCAATATGTATTTGGGTTTGTACAAAGCTCCATGCATATGGTTAAATAATTTATCAATTTACAGTGTATGTCTGTGCAGAAGGCTTTGCTGAGAATTTGTTAATGACTTAACTGGAAGGTAGAATAAAATAGGTCATAGGTAAAAATCCATGTCTTTAAGGAACTTAACAAATAGTTTCATTTTTTTAAATTTATGGTATCTTGTTTTATTTTGCATTTCTCTGATTAGCAGTGAATTTGACATCTTTTCATACTTTTATTGGCCATTGGTATTTCATCTTCAGGGAGGTATTTGTGCCCATTTTGCCTGTTTTTGACAGTTATTTGTCTTTTTCTAACAGATTTGTGTAACCTCTTTATGAGTATTAATGCTTTTTTATTAATTTTTTCTTTCTTTTTCTTTTTCTCCTTTGAATTTTTGGGGTGACACTGGTTAATAAAATCACACAGGTAGCAGGTGCACAGTTCTAGAACACATCATCTGTACACTGTATTGTGTGTTTACTACCCCAAGTCAAGTCTCTGTCTATCACCATTTATCCACTCTTTACCCTGTTCTACCTTCTCCCATGTCCTTTCCCTCTGGTAATCGCCATGCTGTTTTCTGTCATGAGCTTTTCTTTTCTTTAGCTTAATTCCTTCACCCTTTCAACCAGTCCTCCTTACTCCCTCTCCTCTGACAACTGTCAGTCTGTCCTCTGTATATGAGTCTGTTTCTATTTTGTTTGTTAGGAGTTTTTTTATTCATTAGATTTCACATATAAGTTAAACATATGTTATTTGTCTTTCTCTAAGTTGCTTGTCTCCCTTAGCACAATACTCTCCAGGCACATCCATGTGTTCCCAAAAGTTAAGATTTCCTTCTTTTTTTGGCCAAGTAGTATTCCACTGTGTAAATGTACCATTGTTTTTTATCCACTCATGTACTGCTGGGCACTTAGGCTGCTTCCAAATCTTGTGTATTGTAAATAATGTTGTAATGAACATAAGGGTGCATATATTTTTTCACATTAGTATTTTGGGTTTCTTCAGACATATTCTCAGAAGTAGAATTGCTGGGTCATAAGGCATTCCCATGTTTAATTTTTTGAGAATCTTGATAGTACTGCTTTTGAATCTTCACTGTTCACTATTATTAATACACTCATTTCCAAGCTTGCATATAAATGTGTCAAATTCCTAAATTGCATAGTGATCATGAATTTCAGCAAAGTAGAAAATAATCCATATGAAAGAAACTCTTTCTTATCCTTAATTCCTTCACTTTTAAAAGAGAACTTTATTTACTTAAAGGCAAGAGACTTCAAAATTTATTTTACATCCCATTTTAATATCTACCTAATATCATTCATTTATTCAAAACAACTGAATATGTTTCTATTATGTGCTAGACAATACAAAAGATAGAATATTGGATATAAAATAATGAACCAAAATGTGCCAGAACTAATGATAAATTAATTATAAAAAATACAGTTATTGACAATATAAATAATCAATTTGCCAATTATAAAATATATATAACTTGTTATTAATGATCTTAAACTGTCTATTAGGGAAGGGAACAACTTACAGGTTAAAGTGTCAACCTGATTTAGAATGTAGAACTTCTCTCAAAGGTAAATTAAAGGAGAAGTACATGATATGATGATGGAAAAAGTCATATAAATCTACGAATTAAAATAAAATGCAAAATGCACTTGTATCTGCTAATTCTATATATACTTTTTCTCTCCAGCTGGAAGTAGAGAATGTTAAATTATAAAACATTACAAACTGTCTAAATAATAATGTTAACAAAATTTTCCCTATTTTATTATTTGAAAAATAATCTATTATAAATATCAAATTAGGCCAGCTTTAAATCACATGAAATGAGAGGCAAAGAAGACTTATTGGATAACCTTGTCAATTTCTGTCATGGAATATTTCCCCATTGTTATAAACTACAAAAGCTTCATCACATTCAGTTGTAAAGACTCAAACGAAAGGTCTAAGGCACAGCAGCCTAACAGACTTAGCATTAGGAAATTAGGTTACATGTGAGCTGCAGAAGGGGGAAAGTGCCCACAGCAGTTCTCAGAACTGCTGCCATATATGGCATCATTCCTGGAATACTGGCCAGAGACTTTGGCACTTCCTGGATTAAAAGAACCAACCAGCTTACCAGAATCTGTGATCCTTTCATAAGATACAAAGCTGTGCTTCTTTCAGGCAAGATATAAAGGCTTCCAGTAACTGCCTGTCTTAATATTCAAAGATTTATTGAACTTAAAAAAAGGGCTGAATGTCTTGGTCCTCTAACATTTAAAAATATATGGTATATGAAATAATTATTCATGCAACAATAACTAATAAGGAGCAAAATTGGAATTTGAATCTAAGTTTCAGCTTTGAATTTAGGCTTTTAAACATTACACCTGGAAAATATCCAAAGGGCTATTTTATGAGGTGGATATCCTCATAACAGTGCTTCCCTTCTAGCAGATCCTTTGTATTAAATTGGTTTTTACAAATTTATAAGATGTACCTCCTAGAAATGACTCTCAAAAGGCCACCAGTATACATGCATATATGTGTGTATACACACACACATATGCATATTGATGTAGATAAATGAGTATACTATTTGCATATTAACCTACACAAACAAGGAACAGAGATTTTGTGTTTTTGATTAAGTGCTGTCAATAGATTCTGATAAGTCATGGCTTGGCTTAGGTATCATTAAAATTTTGAATATCACTCTGAATCTCACTGCTGGTAACAGATGCCCAGGTGTCGGAACAGGTCATCAATAAGACTTGACAGTTGACCTGAGAGGTTGACCCTGGCAACTGGATGTTCCTCATTCTCTTCCCTGTCCTTGGGATTTGCCTTCCTTTTGCCTTCCCTATTCCCAGAAGGTGCTCCAAGAACACAGTCTTTCAGCGTGGGAAACTAAAGACTCAAAACCCCTGGCTGCAAAACATCTGTGGGGGTTGTGATGGCAACAGAAACTCCCAGACTCACAGAAGAGTTCTTTGGAGAGACCCACAGGGTCCTGAAACCCATGCACCTATGAAACAGTACCTGAGAGCTCACAATCCACTTGTAGGAAATGAGGGAAGTGACTGAAAGTGGGATGACAGTGGAGCAAGTGGCATTGCTCCTTCTCTGACCCCTCTTCCATAGATAGCACCACAAAGCAGGGGAGTGGGTTGCCCTGCCCAGGCAAATACTAAAGGCTCCACCCCTTATAACAAAACAGGTGCACCCAGGCAAAGAAATCTGGCCCGAATGAAAGAACAAATCAAAACTGCAGAAAAAGAATTAGGTGATAAAGAAATAGACAACCTATCCAACTCAGAGTTCAAAATACTCGTAAGCAGAGGCTCACAGAATTGATTGAGTTTGGTTGCCAATGAGGAAAGAAATGAAGGCTACACAAAGAGAAATTAAGGAAAATATACAGGGAACTCATAATGAAGGGAAGGAAACGGGGATTTAAATCAACAATTTGGAGCAAAAAGAAGAAATAAGCATTTAACCTGAACAGAACAAAGAAACAAGAATGCAAAAAAAAAAAAAAAAAAAATGAGGAGAGGCTTAGAAACCTCAGGGACAACTCTAAATGTTCCAACATCCAAATCACTGGGGTGCTGCAAGGAGAAGAGGAAGAGCAAAATATCGAAAACTTATTTGAACAAATAATGAAGAAAAACTTCCCCTATCTGGCAAAGGAAATAAACTTCCAGGAAGTCCAGGAAGCCCAGGGAGTCCCAAAGAATTTGGACCCAAGGAGGAACACAAGACACATAATAATTAAGTTACCCAAGATTAAAGATAAGGAAATAATTTTTTAATAGAGGTTTTATTTATTTTATTGTTTAGAGAGGAGAAGGGAGAGAGAAGGAGAGGGACGAAAACATCAATGTGTGGTTGCCTCTTACATGTCCCCCACTGGAAACCTGGCTGGCAACATAGGCATGTATCCTAGACTGGGAATTGAACTGGTGACCCTTTGATATGCAGGCTGTACTCAACCAAGAGCCATACTATCAAGGGCTTTTATTTATTTACTTATTTTTTAGGAGAGAGTTTTAAAAGCAGCAACAGGAAAGGAGAGAGTTACCTACAAAGGAGTTCCCCTAAGACTATCAGCTGATTTCTCAAAAGAAACCTTACCTGCAAGGAGGTTACATTCCTTACTGGAAAGAAGTATCCAAAGTCATGAAAGTCAAGGACCAACATCCAAGATCCAGCAAAGCTATCATTTAGAATGAAAGGGAGGATAAAGTAAAGGAGTTCATCTTTACCAAGCCCTTATTACATGAACTATTAAAGGGACTTATCTAAGAAATAGAGGATCAAAAACTATGAATAGTAAAATGACAACAAACTCACAACTATCAATAACTGAACCTAAAAAACAAAAACTACGCAAACAACTAGAACAGGCACAGAATCACGAAAATGGAGATCACATGGAGGGTTATCAGTGGGGAGGGGGAAGGGGAAAATGCAGGGAAGGAGGTACAGGGAATAAGAAATATAAATTGTAGGCACAAACAGGCAGGGGGAGGTTAAGAGAAGTATAGGAAATGGAGACGCCAAAGAACTTATATGTATGACCCATGGACATGAACTAATGGTGGGGGAAATGGTGGAGGGTGGGGGGCAGTGCAGGGAGGAGGGGGCTAAAGAGGAGAAAAAATTGGGACAACTGTAATAGCATAATCAATAAAAATATACTTAAAGAAAATTTATTTTTTATTTCAGTTTTTTAAAATTCTCATTCAAGGATATGTTCACTGATCTTTAGAAAGAGGGAAAGAAAAAGAGAGGGAGAAATATTGATGTGAGAAACATTGACTGGTTGCCTGCCACACATGATTCAAACCTTCAACTAAGTATGTGCCTTGACCAGGAACTGAAGCAGCAACATTTTGTGGTGTATGGGATGACAACCAGACAACTGAACCACATCAGTCATGGCTAACAATAGAAAACTGAAATTAAAAAAAAAAAAAAAACAGTGTTATTAACAATGGCATAAGAATATGAAATGATTGGGTGAAACGTTAAAAATTCACACATGGTAACATCAAATATTGTAAAGAAACAAAGAATAAATGAGAGGCCTTGTCTGGTGTGGCTCCGTGGACTGAGCCTGGCCGGCAAACCAAAGGGTGGCCAGTTTACTTCCCAGTCAGGCCACATGCCTGGGTTGTGGGCCAGGTTCCCAGTAGGGGGTGTGCTAGAGGCAACCACACATTGATGTCTCTCTCCCTCTCTTTCTCCCTCCCTTCCCCTACCTTTAAAAAATTGATATAAAAAAAGAAAAAATGAGAGATATATTTTGTTTATGTGTTAAAAGACATAATATTGGCACGATATCAGTTCTCCCTAAATTAATCAATTTAATTCAGTTAGGTCACAACATATTTTCTGTAGAAACTGGAAAGTAGGTTATAAAATTCACATGGGAATTTGAAAAACCTAGCACATTCAAAATAACTTTGAAAGAACAAAATTGAAGGCCAGTAATACCTGATTTTAAGATTAGTATTAAAGTAATCAATATAGTATGGTGTTGGTGTAAAGATTGGTAAATAGATTAGTAGAACAGAATAAAGACTTAAGAAATTACATATATATAAACAACTGATTTTTGGCAGAGTTATAAAGGCAAGAATAGCTCTCAACAAATGCTGGAAAACTTGGATACACACAAAAAAATTATTTTGAATCCATATTAACTTTGAAAATGTTCTCTGTAATGTATTAGAGAGAATGACTATTTTTCACTCAGTAGGAAAGAAAGGTGAGGCCAGTGGCAGTATGAATTTAGATAACTATATAGATATGTATTCTTCTCTATAAAAGATATTTATTGTTTTTTTTTATTTTTGAGCAGGTATAATAATAAAATTATCAAAAAATGTTTCCCTATTTTTTTCAAGAATGATAACTACATATGTGTTACATAAAGAGAAAAATGCCTTAATAAACATAAAAATAATCCCTATAGCTTTTTGGGAAATAGAAATACTGCAAACAATTGCATACAAACTCTTAATTTAGATGATAAACTTAACATTTAGATCATTTTCATAGAAAGAAAAAGTATAAAAACTACACTGTGCACAAAGAGTTTAAAAAGAATGGATTTCTTAAGCTTACCTCAAAAATAAATTGGCCTTTTATAATATCTTTAATTTTGGACAGAATTTTAGAAAATTCATTGTTTTTTATATTAAATTGGGCAGAAGCATATGGAAATCTGCATATAGAAAAATTGGGCATTTAAATATTTTTTCTTTCATAATGAAGTAATTTACTGTTCAATGCATTGGTTAGATGCTGGTTTCTGTGTGTGTACAAATACACCAACAATGGGCTTATAAATGTTATGGTGTATAATACTACACAAAGGGATAGTAGTTTTATAAAATGTAGCACTGATTTTCCTAAAAGTCATTTGTTACAAAGCATTGGCAATCTGGCATATTATAACAAAAATCTAGTTTTAGAATACCCTAATTATCTTCCATATCCCTTTAACTGCTCTGTCCTATTTCACATATGAGATGTAAAAGGATCTTGACATTTTCTCACTAGATGCTGTCTCATTACAGGCCTCTGAATGTTAAGTTGCCATGTTGACAGCTGTTCTAGACTTACAAGCAGAATATTAATGGTTGAACTGATTCTAGCATTTCTCTTATCATTTTTGCAAATATTGGCTTCAGTTTTATCTCTGAGCTCCTTCAGTCACTTACACAGAGGTATGGATAAAATAACTGGTTGGCATAAAATAACTCATGAAGTGAAAGCACTGTGTTTAATAGTAACTGTACCTTATATTTTATAGTGCTAATAGTATAACAAATTGTCTTTACAAATATTGTTAAGATGCTGAGTGGGAATCCCCTGTTGTATTAGAATTGCAACTAAGGCCCAAAGTAGAAAACAAAGGCGCTTTGCACAAGTTGTATGATTTGAATATTTCATTAGACCAGATTAAGTTTTAAAATAACTAAAAGAGACCAGAAAAATTATGGTATCTGTATACACTGTTGTTAAGAGACAGGGAAAGTAGACATCAAAATGGAGCATGGTTGAAAGCAGTGATGAGAGAAAAAATATATTTTCCTTATTAATATCCCACTTAGTTGTCATCACTGACCTGGACCTATTTTCTCATTTCATCTTTAAAGTTACCCCACAAAGTAGTCAAGAAATGGATTAGTTGTAGTATTTTAGAGGTGAAAAGTGAGAATAATTAATTTTAAAATACTCCTTTTTCTTCTCCTGTATTTTCCCTATAAAGAAATTGATGAGCAAAGGTCAGTTAGTGGCTGACAAAACCAAAAACAGAATATAACCCAAACTTTGTCAATGTTATACCTAAAGGCTCCACAAATACGATTGAGAGGAATGATGATAGGTAGTCTACTTCCTTACTTCTAGACATTAACAAGGCTTATCTTCTATATTTGCACAGCAGAACTCTTCCTGTTATACAAGGTGGATAAAAGTAGGTTTACAGTTGTGAGCATGTAAAATGGAGTTTATTGTTATGTTATTATTTATTATATTATTTTATTGTCATCCTCATTATTGTTACTAGTATTTCATATCTTTACTCATGATTTATCTTTTAGGTAATGATGGCTGGTAACTTAACCCACTTTTGCTTACCCCTGTATGAAGATAACAAGCTCTGTGTGTGACTTGTAGAGAAGCCTCCTTGGGCCATTGAGTCACCTTTTCCCTGTAATCATCATCTCATTGCCCCCTCACCATTGGATTTTCTTCCTAATGCACAAGCCTCTGAAACTATCTTTTTTATTTATGTGATTATTTGTTGATTTTTTATTTAATATTCCATCAAGACTTGGATTTTATTGAACTTTAAACTGACAAATTCTTAGTATCTTGAACAGAGCATGGAACATACTGTTTGTGAAACAAATAGTTTCTAAGATAGTGCCCTTAGGCTGGATGCCATCTCATTCTTTATTCATTGATCAGAACTGCCTTTTCCCACTTGATACACAGGATCGAATAAACCACTGCAGCAGGAAGTTCTACTCCCAGTCTCTCCATCTGTATTATCTCTTCCAACCTTTCTACATTGTCACCTGTTTCCCCACAACAAAGGTCACATCAAAATTTTTCTAT
Organism: Tonatia bakeri; assembly: GCA_004024845.1. Classification (NCBI taxonomy): domain Eukaryota; kingdom Metazoa; phylum Chordata; class Mammalia; order Chiroptera; family Phyllostomidae; genus Tonatia; species Tonatia bakeri. The sequence goes on along the minus strand of PVIA01003624.1, from coordinate 22,293 downwards.
TAGTGCCAGGTTCCCTAACTTATTTTCCAAAAGGGGACATATAAAACTCAGATAAGTAAAATGACTTGGTTTGGGCTGAATAGTTAGTAATTATAGGATCCTTAACCAGAACAGGGTCTTTTGCCCTCCCTTTCCTTACTGTTATGAAAGATAAATATTCCTAGTCAGCATATGGGTAGGAAATAATCCTCTAGAGAAGAGATGGGGGCTTTATATTACTGCCTATTGCACATGTCTCCATTCTCAATCATAGACATTTTGATCTGTCTGGTATCATTTTCATGGAAGAGAAATGAAAGAAGCAAATTTAACTCTACCTTAAAGTTAATGAACAGTATTTTACATTTTTCCATAAATATATAGATGACAGATTTAATCTTAGTTTTTTAGATAAGTAAATCAAGACTCAAACTATTTAAGTTATTAATTAACCTGAAGTCACACCAGTAATGAGTCAGGATTCAAACCCAATTATTGTTGGAGTATGAAAAATAGAGACTCATAGATATGAAAGTAAATTGAAACATAATCCATAAAATAAGAGTAAACTTGGATTTCATACAAATTAACATAATTTATCTTCAATAACAATATTTTATAGCATGTCTCACCATTCTCCTCATTATATATTTTTTATTATCAGAAAGTTCTACTTCACATCTAAATTAAATCTCTGGTTACTGTTAAAATCTACTTCTCATTTCAATGAGTAACAGCTGGTCACTTTGTAATCATACACTTCATGACCCTTCATATGTTTGAAGATCATCATTAAGTCACCCTTCAGCCTTCTATGATGAGACAGGCCCTATAAAAGTACCATCAGGCACAAAAATATTTAGAAGTGCCACAAGGCACCATCATTAAACTCACCATCTGGTATGATGAGGAATGTCAGCAAAGAGAGTGCGTATTGATGGGCATACTACCCCTTATGCCTTGTATCAGGTCAGCAATGCTAATTATAATCACATCTTCATTGTAGAATTTTACAGCTTAAATGAACAGATGAACACACACTTGATTAAGTAACTACAGACTAAATGGAAAATGGTTCTTAGGCTAACATTTCCAAAAGCTATTAGTGCTTTTTTTTTTTTTTGTTGACTAATAATCTCCAAAATCACTGAGTGCTGAGCAAGGAGACAAATTGTCTCTGCCTCCAAAGAGAATCTAAGCTATTTTCAAACTCATAATATACAAGTGATTTCTTCATTAAACTGTCAAAAAAGTTAGGAATATAACTTCCCCTTTTCCTTTTGGAGGTTCACTGTGGCTATTATTTTCAGATACACAACATTAGATTTATATAAAGATGCTAATAATGTCCTTCAACCTCTATTAATATATTCCAGAACACTTGTAACTAATATTATATGTCAATTAAACCTCAACAGAAAATAAATAAAACTATTAGCAATTAAAATATTTATTATAAGTGAATACAATAAACAAGTGAATAAAAACTTTGAAAATAGATCTTTCTTTTGTTGAGTATACCTTCAGCTTTGAGTTCCACATGTGTTGAGAAGTGAAACTTTGCTGTATAAAAGGTGTTTATCAGCAAAAAGTTTCTCATCACAGAAATGATCCACCTATATTTCCCTAAGATATTTAGATTATAGTGTATATAATATTGTAATAAATTATATTTTAGATACTTAAATCTGAATAGATTAAATACAATGGTGTTGGTTTGCTAACATACCTAGCATAAAATATTGGTTTTCTTTCAATTTTTTAAAATTATTTTTTGACTTTGGCATTGGAATTTGGATTCCATGATGCACAAAGTATGCGCTCTATGAGAGTTTATTGTTATGGCATCTCACTAGTTTACTCTTACCACCTGTTACTCTTTGCATTCCTTTATATTCCAATTTGACTTATTCATTCTCCTTCCGCAATGGGCTTGATAGGATTTTCTTTTTCTTTTGTTTTTTCTTTAAAGATTTTATTTATTTTATTTTTAGAGAAGGGGGAGGGAGGCAGAGAAATATCAATGTGTGGTTGCCTTTTGCATGCTCCCCACTAGGGACCTGGCTGGCAACCCAGACATGTGCCCTGCCTGGGAATTTAACTAGAGACCCCTTGCTTAGTAGGCCTGCACTCAATCCACTGAGCCATACTAGCGAGGACTGATTTTCTTGCATTCACATTACTTCACATTTCTTTTTTTATTTCACTATGCATGGGGGGAAATCTGTTTTTCTTAAATACAATGATAGCACATTAACTGCAAATAACTGAATAAGCACTTTTAAAAAATCCTCACCCAATGTTATGTTTATTAATTTTGGAGAAAGAGAAAGGGAGAAAGACAGAGAGAAACACTGATGTGTGAGAGAAGAATCAATCCACTGCTCCTGTACCTGCCATGACCCTAATGAGACTGAACTCACAACCTAGTCAAATGTCCTGACCAAGAATCAAACCTGTGAGCCACTCAACCAGGGCTGAATAAGAATTTTTTAGTGCAAACCAATTTTACCGTGTTATAGGTTCTATTGTTTATAAAAGTCAAGCAGCAATGTTTTAGTTTTTCCACAAAAGTTTTAAAAAATATGCAGCAATAAGTGAAGTTACTCAAAAACATATTGCAGAATACTGTATAGATGTTATTTTTTACTTCACAAACATATAGAGGAGGTGATTAAGCACATGGGAAATAGATCTTGTCTTGAAGGATACGTGATAACTAGAGATAACAAAGGACACAAACGCACATATATGATAATGTGTAGATAAACAAATGTGTGTGTATATTTGTGATTTTTCTATTTTATTCCATTATCTTGGTAGCAGTATGATAATGATAACACAAAGGTACTTTCCTCATAAACAGTGCTTCAACTATAACAATCCAATTTTCTGCCTATTTTGCATTTTAAAGGTATTAGAATTATACCATTTGATTGAAGTATAAAAACCAAAGTAAAAATAAGAGCTGTGCTAGTTTGTCTCCATTGCTTGGCCTCTACTCCCACCACCTATTTGGGCCCTGCTTTTTGCCCAAGGAGAATGCTCCCTGTGGACACAAACCTGAGCGTCTTCCTAGCTAGCTTCTGATTGAATTGAGCTTAGCCGTCACTAGTGGGAGATCACAGGACAGAAAAAGAGATTTGAGCTTTATCTTTCTCACTCCTTTTCTCCTTAGGCTTCAGTTTCTGATATTGCTACATTCCTTCAGGGTTATAGCTCCTTTCAAGCAGCCCTTCCCACATGGCTCCATGTCTCATGTCTTGTAGTTCTTATAGACCTACTTCCTCCTCTTGTCCTTTAGGTTTAGGTGTGATAATTGCTTCCTGTTGTTTCTCACATCTTAAGCTCTTTAACACTCTTATTGGCTCCTTTAAAATTTTTCACACATTTGAAAGCAGTCTCTTTATTAAATTCTTGAAGCATGTGAGGTTTCTGTCAGGACCCTAACTGATCCCAAGCTAAAAGAATAAAAATAGTTATTTTCTGTTGTTATTTTGTTTTGTTTTTTAGTTAGACAGTAGAAACAATAGAAATGCTTGCTCTAAATATTTTATTTACTTTCAATTCCACAGTTTTATATACAAAGACTTATTCAAAAAAGTAAAATACGTATTAATGATCAGATAATGTATTTTGTTAGAAATAAAACATCCCAGGAACTTAGTGTTAGGCACTCTTGCTAATTTCAGCGAGATTTCAAAAGATTTCTACTTCAGTGTTTTCCATTTATTTTAAAAAATCAATTGTCACTTCTATGCATATTTGCAAATACATGTTACTGAGATTCTGACCTGAGGCACATTTTTTAGCCTGTTTTTAGAAGAGGCATTTGCCTTGCTATACCAAATAATATCAAAGAGTCCTATGGAGTTATTATGAAATAATTGCTTTCCTGGCATTATCTGTTGATTGATCATCTCAACTCTCGTAAAAGCTGTGAACTGGACCTTGTGACTTCAGAGATATATACTCAAGGTCAATAATTACCTATGTGCTAGGACTATAACCTGGTGTCCAATGAAGTCTATTTCAGGTACCTAGCTGATCTTTATGTCTGAGGTTCCTAAGCCTGACATTTTTAGTAAACATAAATGATTTGAGAACATCCAAAGTAGCCATGTGGATATATATGTGGAAATGTTCTAATCAAATTATGCAAGTGTGTCTTTGCTTATGTGTCTCACTGGAGTGAGTGCTGGCCTGCAAAATGAAAGGTCACCAGTTCAATTCTCAGTCAAAGCACATGCATGATTGAGGGCTAGTTTCTTAGTTGGGGGCATGTGAAAGGCAACCAATTGATGTATCTCTCAAACATCGATGTTTCTATCCTTCTCTTTTTCCTTCCCTCCCCCTCTCTCTAAAAATAAATAAATGAAACATTTAAAAAATATAGATGTATCTCTCAATGGTCCCAGGGAAATTATGTATAGGGGTAAAGAATATCTAGTTGCTGGAAAGTAGTCCTGCTCTCAGGAGAAACCACTTGCAGAGATGGCATCCTGTTTCTTCTATTGTGCTCTTCTGATGTTGCAGGTGAAACCAGACAGAGGCAATGCTTTTCCCGTACTGGACAGAGAAATATGTCATCTTTGAAAAGTCCAGTCTGGTATTTGGAACTCTAAACATGTAGTTATAATGCCAATTATGGAGAAAGTATTTCTATTAATGAAATAAATTGATCTTAGATTCCAGTGGTGGAAGTCCTCAGTGGAACAATTGTAAAGGACTAGAAATGACTCTAAAAGGTAATACACAGAGAAGGGAAGTAGAGTTTCTCTTATAGAAACACATGTAAGGGATGGAAGGCAGGCAGAATGTTTAATAGTTGAAGTAGCTGAAGTAAGGGGTTCATGAGAGAGGAAAGAATTTTCAATAGAACCATAACTTGCTTGTAATATTATTTTATATAGATAGGTCTCAGAATAACAAATATTTTGGTATTAGTTAAACTATGGTAGTCAACCTACTAGTTTTATTTCCTCTAATTAAAATGGCTTGAGAAACTACTATTACCTATGAAATCTAAAATTTTCTAGACTCAGTAATTCAATTAACACTAAGATTATGTTAATGCTATAATTCTATGGTTAGGAGTTCCAAAATAAATTAACTTCAAAGGGACTTGATAAATATAATAAAGACTGGAACATAAGACTTGAAACCATAAAAATCCTAGAAAGAAACAGACAGTAAGGTCCTTGACATAAGTCCTCATGATAATTTGTTTAAATCTTATTCCAAGAGAAAAAACAATAAAGGTAAAAATATACAAGAGGGGTTATATTAAACTTCTTCACAAAAAAGAAAATTATCAACAAAATTTAAAAGCAACCTACTGAGCTGGTTCTTTAAAAAGATAAACAAAATCAACAAGCCTTTAAGCAGACTCATCAAGAAAAAAAGAGAGAGGACCCAAAGAAATATAATCAGAAATGAAAGAGGAAAGATTACAACTGATACCACAGAAATACAAAGAATTGCAAGAAATTACTATGAAGAACAACATGCCAAAAATTTGAAAACCTAGGGGAAATTTCTAGAAAAATTTCTAGAAAAATATAATCTTCCAAAACTCAGTGAAGAGGAAGCAGAAAGCCTGAACAGACCTATAACAGCTAATGAAATTGAAGCAGTAATCAAAAAACTCCCAACACACCAAAGCCCTGGGCCAGACAGTTTCACAGGAGAATTCTACAAAGCATTTAATGAAGAGATAACCCCTATCCTTCACAGACTATTCCAAAAAATCCAAGAATGTGGAAGTCTCTCAAACTCTTTTTATGAAGCCAGAATCATCCTAATCCCAAAATCAGATAAAGACATAACAAAGAAAATTTTAGGCCAATATCACTGATGAAAATAGATTCTAAAATCCTCAACAAAATATTGGCAAACCGCATCCAGCAACACATTAAAAAGTTCGTGCATCATGACCAAGTGGAATTCATGCCAGGGTTGCAAGGATGGTACAATATTTTCAAATCAATAAATGTAATATATCACATAATCAAAAGCAAAGACAAAAATCAAATGATCATATCAATAGATGAAGAAAAATAATTTCATAAGGTACAGCACCCATTTATGATAAAAACATGCAGCAAAGTGGGAATAGAGGGAACATTCCTTAACATAATAAAGGCCATAAATGAGAGACCTACAGGCAACATCATACTCAGTGGGCAAAAACTTAGAGCTTTTCCACTTCAATAAGGAATAAGACAAGGTTGTCCACTTTCACCAATTCTATTCAACATAGTATTGGAAGTACTAGCCACAGAAATCAGACAAGAAAAGGAAATAAAAGGCATCTAAATTGGAAAAGAAGAAACAAAACTGTCATTGTTTGCAGATGACACCATAATGTACAGAGAAAGTCCTATGGACTCCACCAAAAAAAACTACTTGACCTAATAAATGAATTTGGAAAAACAGCAGGATACAAAGTCAATACACAGAAATCAAAGGCATTTTTGTATACCAACAATTCAATATCAGAAACAGAAATCAAGAAAAATATTCCATTTGATATAACAACTAAAAAAATAAAATACCTAGGAATAAACCTAAACAAGGAGGTAAAAGACCTGTACTCAGAAACTACACAACATTGAAGAAAAAAATTAAGGAAGGCACAGGCAAATGGAAACATATACAGTGTTCATGAATCAGAAGAATTAACATCATCAAAATGTCCATACTACCCAAAGCAATTTATAGATTCAGTAAAATACCTGTTAAAATACCAATGACATATTTCACAGATATAGAACAAACACTTCAAAAATTTATATAGAACCACAAACGACCCCAAATAGCTGCAGCAATTTTGAGAAAGAAAAACAAAGTAGGAGGGATCACAATACATAATATCAAACTGTATTACAAAGCCACTGTAATCAAAACAGCCTGGTACTGGCATAAGAACAGACACATGGACCAGTGGAACAGAATAGAAAGCCCAGAAATAAACCCAAGATTCTACAGTCAATTAAAATTTCAAAAAGGGGTCAGCAGCATAAAATGGAGCAAAAATAGCCTCTTCAACAAATGGGGTTGGGAGAACTGGACAGCTATATGCAAAAGAACAAAACTCAACCACCAACTTACACCATACACCAAAATAAATTCAAGGTGGCTAAAAAATTTAAATATAAGTCATGACCCCATTAAAGTCCTAGAGATGGACATAGGCAGGAAAATCTCAGATATTCCATGCAGCAACATTTTCACTGATACATCCCCCAGAGAAAGGGACATAAAGGAAAGAATAAACAAATAGGATCTCATCAAAATAAAAAAGCTTCAGCATGGATAAAGGGAACATCATTAAAGTGAAAAGAGAACCAACCATGTAGGAAAACATATTTGCCTATGATACCTTAGACAAGGGTTTGATCTCCAAAATATAGAAAGAACTCACATGACTCCACTCTAAAAAGACAAGTAACCCAATAAAAAAAATGGGCAAAGGACTAGAACAGACACTTCTCCAAGGAGGACATACAGAGGGCCCAGAGACACATGAAAAGATGCTCAGCATCACTAGCCATCGCTAGAGATGCTAATTAAAACCACAATGAGATACCACTACTGAGATACACACTACTGAGAATGGCCATCATAAACAAAGCAACAAACAACAAGTGTTGCAGAGGTTGTGGAGAAAAGGGAACCCTAGTGCACTGTTGGTGGGACTGTAGACTGGTACTACCACTATTGAAAACAGTATGGAATTTCCTCAGAAAACTAAAAATAGAATTGCTTTTTGATCTGGGAATTCCACCTGTAGGATTATATCCTAAGAACCCTGAAACACCAATCCAAAAGAACCTATGCACTCCAATGTTCATAGCAGCACAATTACAATAGCTGAGTGCTGGATGTAACGTAAGTGTCCAGCAGTGAATGAATGGATCAAAATAGTATGGTATATTTACATAATGGAATTCTACCCAGCAAAAAGAAAGAAGGAGCTCCTACCTTTTGCAACAACATGGGTGGAACTGGAGAGCATTATACTAAGTGAAATAAGCCAGGTGGTGAAAGACCAATACCATATGGTCTCACCTTTAACAGGAACCTAATCAACAGAATGAAGAAGCAAGCAAAATATAACCAAAGACATTGAAATTGAGAACAGGTTGACAGTGAGCAGAGGGGAGAGGAGAGGGGATAATGGGGGAAAAGGGTGAAGGTTTTGCAGGAACAATTATAAAGGACACATGGACAATAACAGGGTGGGGAGTGGAAGCATGGGGGAGGTGGGTAGCGCTGGGGTGGTTGGGATTGGGGGAGGGGTTGGGGGAAAAGGCAGAGAACTGTACTTGAACAACAATAAAAATATTTTTTTTAAAAAAAGGAGGATAAAAATGTTCTAAAATTAGATTGTGATGATGGTTCCAAACTTGTGAATGTATTAAAAAACAGAATTGTACAGAGTAAATTTGATGGGTTGTGAATTACACCTCAATAAAGCTTTTCTTTTTAAAGCAACCTACTGAATAAAAAATAATTGCAAGTCATATATATCATAAGGGGCAAATATCTAAAATTTATTAAGAACTCAATAGCTAAAAAACAAATCCAATTAAACAATGGACAGATAATCTGATTAAACACTTTTTTCAAAGAAGACATACAGATGGCCAAATGGCCCATGAAAAGATATCCAACATCATTAATCATCACGAAAATGGAATCATTTCACACTTTTTGGAATAGCTAATATCAAGAAGACAAGAAATAGCCAGTGTTGGTGAGGATATGGACAAAAGAGAACCCCTATGAACTGTCATGTGAATGTAAATTGGTGCAACCAGTATGGAGGTTTTCCAAAAAAAATGTTATTTCTTGGTATTTATGCAAAGAATAAAAAAACACTAATTCAAAAAGACACATTTTGTGATCTTGCAGCATTGTTTACAATAGCCAAGTAATGGAAACAAACTAAGTGTCCATCAAAGGATGAATGGATAAGAACCATTCTTATCATGGGGAGACCCCTCAAAAAACAGAATTACCTTCTTCTGGGGGGTAGGCCCCTTGTAGTAGAGGCTGTAGTATAGTAAGTGTTCCCACTAGGTGAGTGTTCTAGGAACACATCTGTGTCAATGACTAGCTGGCATTGTTGAGAGAGGCTGTGTTAAGCTTCCACGAATTTTTTTGAAGACTCAGTGCGTTTCTCCATTTCATGATTGGTGGTTTATGAGTGCACCTGCCAGTATCACACTGAGTATTCAACAGTTTTTGACTAAAAACAGCATGACTCCTACGCCCCACCCTTCCTATTCACCCAATCTTGCCTCAAGTGTTTTTTTTTTGTTTGTTTGTTTCCCCATAAGAAAAACGTCCTCAAAGGGAAACATTTTGCCCATGTGGAGGAGGTGAAACAAAAAATGGCGGAAACACTAAAAGACATCAAAATTGATTAATTCAAAAACTGTTCTGAGATGTGGAAAAATATCTCAATAGGTGTATTATATCAAATGGAGAGTAATTTGACAGTGACTGAAGCTTCAAAATGTAAGAACAAATATACAATTTTTAATAAATGAATTCCATTTTGGGGAGGTAATATATGTATATGGTAATATATATTACCATATATATATATATATATATATATGGTAATATTATTCAGCCATAAAAGATAATAAAATCCTGTCATTTCTGACAATTCACATGGACTTTGAAGACATTATACTTAGTAAAGTAAGATAGAGAAAGAAAAATACTGTATGATTATTGTTATATATGTAACATAAAACAAAACAAAGCAAAAATTAATATGGAGAAGAGATTGGTGGTTGCAAGAGGTGGCAGGCAGACGATGGAAGAAATGGATGGATCGATTTTCTCTTTTCATTGCTTTTGGTTTAAATAAATTGAATAAAAATAGATATGGCAAGACAACAGCTGGTATGTACCAGAATATTATTTTTCCTCATTTTATAAATGAAGAAACTGAGGCAGAGAGACTAAATAACTGTTCAAGGTTATATTGCAGGCATTTAGTAGAGCCAGGATTTGAACACACAATCTGATTCTAACCAATAAACTACGCCATCCTATCCATTGTGGCAACCTCAGGAAAGTCTGCCATTGCTTGGCAACTCAAGACTCTAGGAGTCAGTATTCCAGTAAAAAGGGTGGATACTACCTGACCTTTCATAATTTGGTCTTAGTAGTCACTTAATGTGAATTTCTTTGTAAACTCTTGGTAGAAGTAGTTATAAGTTCACTCAGGTCCAGGAATACAGTGTTATGTAATTGGCAGTCATGTTCTGATGCCATCAGAGTACCAGCAGGAATAACCATAATACATGATACTCAGAATGGTGAGTTAGTTTTCATTTGCTGGAATGATCCTATATTTCCACAGTTTCCTATATATTTTGTCCTCATTTATCTATAGAAGGAAATGGAAGAAAATAGGATCTTTTCCTAAGGCATTTCTCTATTTCAACTGATATTCTTCTAAAGCCTCCCTTAGCTCTGATAATCTCCTAAATGGCACCATACAAGACTTAGAACCAACTCAAGTTTTATTGATGTAGTTGCACCCAAAGAGAAAATGTTCTGTTGCCTGTATTCAAAATGCAATACTAAGCTAAATTTCTTTAAATTCTCCTGATTTTTCTCCCCCAGGGGTATTATACAATGGCCAAGTTTAAATTTTAACTTTCAGACACTTTTGGGTAATACTCAGTGGAGAAAAAAATATTTTGGTAAGGTGATATTGGTGTGGGATTGTGTGCGAGGGAAAACCGTATGTGCACTTTTCTCAGAGTAAATGCAGGTTTTCTATTTTAACGACTGAAAAACACTAAGCAAATTTAGCTCAGATCTTTTGAATATGAACTCAATTTATGGGGATAACAACTATCAAAAGATTAAAGTAAAAAAAAAAATTGGTAAAAGCCCTCAGTTCTCTAGTATTCTATTTTTAATGAAAATCTGAATTTGCTTTTAAAAAATAACTCTGGTGAATGTAACAATTAGACTATTTAATGACATATCTATATGTGTCCTGAGAAAGCAATTTGATTAGCATATGAAGAAAAACTTTAAAAGAGGAATATTTCCTTTTGTGCTGCAGTCTAAGATAGGAATACACACACAGACGGTCAAATATGGAGTCACCAGACTAGATCATCTGTCACTCCTGTATTGTCAAGTTTAACTCTAATTAAGTGGTTGACTGTCATGTTTGCCCTTTCCTCTCTCACCAGGGCAAAATCCAAAACAAACAACAAAAAACCTGTCGGGATTAGAGAAAATATTCAGTAATTTGTAAGTCCATTTCAATGTAAAAGTTTCACAGCTAGAATCAAACAGAGTACAACTAAATTCTTCAGGCAATATTTTTTTATGTAGAATAAAAGAATGCTTTCACCTAAAAAATCTCTGTTGTTATTCTTGTGATTGACAAGAACCTTAAGTTACTTCATTAATGGACATTTCAAGCTTCTTTCTACTTCTTAGATGAATTAGTGTTAACCTTTGCCCTACATCAGTAAAATGCACTTACTTATGACCCATAATTTATGCAAGTAATTTCTTTATCTTTCCATATGGCTTTTATATTGTTGTATTTGCTATGCTATCTTAGTCTATACACTCAGAACAGGCAACAGATACCTATTAGGTCATTCGCTGAATCAATAAATGTTTATGCTGGAAGCTATTTTTGGTAGTGGAGATAGAGTGGTAGGAAGATATGATTCACACTGTCAAGAAATTCACAATATGTCTATCAGATAGGATAGACAAAATTATGCTATAGTAACAAACAAGTAATTGCCTTAAAAAATGGTTTGTTTCCAGATAATGCTATATGAAGTCTCCCAAGGATCTGTTTACTATAGTTATTTAGAATCTCACAGAGATGGACACTCCATTCAAACGGACACTTCCATAATTGCTAAGACAGAAAAAGGGAATATGGTAAATCATGTATTGGCTCTAAAATCCCTGGCTTCTTTGGCCAAAGCAAGTTATACATATATATTTAACACTCTGACTTACAGCCAACATAGAGGAGGAGATGTTTTGCTTTCTGGCATAACCAAAAGTGGGACAACAATAAATTTAAAAACAAAAATAAATTTAAAAACCACAACTGACAGAAAATCAAACTGTATGGAAGTCCAACAACCAACGACTTAAAGAAGAAACATTCATCCAGGCTATGCCACAATGCAGCAAAGTGGGTTGATCAGCTCTAGTGAATACCTAGGGCTCTGCCCCTTATAACATAAGTAGAGTGCCAAGACAAAGAAATATGTCCCAAATGAAAGAACAGATCAAAACTCCAGAAAATGAACTAAGCTACCAGGAGAGAGTCAACCTATCAGATGCAGAATTCAAAACACTGGTAATCAGGATGCTCACAGAAATTATTGAGTATGAATGCAAAATAGAGGAAGAAGTGCAGGCTATACAAAGTGAAATAAAGAAAAATGTATGAGGAACCAACAGTGAAGGAAATGAAACCGGGACTCAAAGCAATGATTTGGAACAGAAGGAAGAAATAAACATTCAGTCAGAACAGAATGAAGAAATGGGAATTCAAAAAAATGAGGAGAGGCTCAGGGACCTATGAGACAACTTTAAATGTTCAAACATGTGAATCACAGGGGTGCCAGAAGGAGCAGAAGAAGATCAAGATATTGAAAACTTATTTGTAAGGATAATGAAGGAGAACTTCCTCAGTCTGGTGAAGGAAATAGATTACCTGGAAGTCCAGGAAGGTCAGTGAGTCCCAAGGAGGAACACACCAAGGTGCATGATGATTATATTACCCAAGATTAAAGATAAGGAGAGAGCTTTAAAAGCAGCAAGAGATAAGGAGACAGTTACCTACAAAGGACTTCCCATAAGACTGTCAGCTGATTTCTCAAAAGAGACCTTACAGGCAAGAAGGGGCTGGAAAGAAGTATTCCAAGTCATGAAAGACAAGGACCTACATCCAAGATTCCTCTATCCAGCAAAGCTATCATTTAGAATGGAAGGACAGAGTAAGTGTTTTCCAGATAAGGTCAAGTTAAAGGAGTTCATCATTACTAAGCCCTTATTCTATGAAATGTTAAAGGGACTTACCTAAGAAAAAGAAGGTCAAAGCTGTAAACAGGAAAATAAGAACACACCCACAACTATCAACAACTGAACCAGAAAACAAAAACAAAATCTAAGTAAACAACTAGAACAGGAAGAACATCACAGAAATGGAAATCATATGGACAATTATCAGCAGGAAGGGGGAGGAGGGAGGATGGGGAAAAAGGTACAGGGAAAAAGAAGCATAAATAGTAGGTACAAAATAGACAGGGGGAGGTTAAGAATAGTATAGGAAATGGAGAAGCCAAAGAACTTATACATATGACCCATAGACATGAACTGAGAGGGGGGAAAGCTGTGGGAGGGGGGTACAGGATGAAAGGTGATAAAGGGAATAAAAAAATGGGACAACTGTAATAAGTAATCAATAAAATGTACTTTAAAAAAGAAACAAAGAAAAAATAGTTATTATTATGTGAAGGGATTAAGAAGTACAAATTACCAGGTATAAAAGTAGGCACAGGGATATAAAGTACAGCATAGTTCATACAGTCAATAATATTGCAATAACAAATTGACTATTTCTTGATATCTTGATAATTTTATGCTTATCTAGATTTAAAGTGAATGTTCATATTGTAGCATTGTGGGAATGTGTATTAAATGGTACATCAGATCACCATTGGAGTGAAGAATCAACAAATTCTTCATTGTGTACCTAACACTATACTTACTTCTTATGAAATATTGCAATTTATTTTATTGGGGGAGGAATCACAACACTCTGAGGATGCTGATCTTTCTAATGATCATGGGAATATAGGACCACACTTATGAATATTTTACTATGTTCACTTCCTATATCATGCTATAAAATTGTCAGTGAGTATTATATTTATAATCAAGTATTATTCTATTTAAATACTTTGTTTATAATGCACCTGATGAATATTGCTAAGAAGCAATTGTTTTCTCTCTTTACTTTTTATAGTTATAATATTGCCTAGATCACCCTTGATTGCCCTTTCTCAGTCCTATGACTGAACCATGTAAACACGATAAATGAGACTGCTGTCATATATGCTGGATCTTCTCTAGTCCTGGGGTAGTGTTAGTTCAGTGTCTCAGAAACCCCTTCCTGGTTACACAGCTATCCCTGACCAATGTCTAAATTCAGCACATTGTGTACAACTAGATTATTTCTATTTTTAACTTCTGCCAGCAGAACTGCCCTTGCTAAAACAAGCATTAAAGCAAACCAAACATGAAGAGAAGTCTGTTTCAGACTAATCTTATTAAAGGTTAGACCTATGGCAAGAACTCATTTTAATGTTAGCACAAATATATAAGAAAAATAATAATTTAATGGACGGTTATTAGCAGGCTTTTTTCACTGTATAATTCTACTCTGAAAGATTAAAATAAATTTTGCTCGGTCAAAATGTTTGACACAGCAAGAAAAGATTTAATTGGGTCATAATGTATCTGTTTTGCTAACATCTTTAAATCATTTCTCATTATTTTAGGGAGCAGTGTAAAAGAAGGAACATGGGTTAGTTAATCAAGTAGACATAGCTCTTATTAACTGCAAAGACTCTTTGAGCCTCGAGTTTTCTTGTTTTTACAATACAAATAACAGTAGGTGTCTCACAGAATTGCAGTGTGGATGTCTGTAGTACACTTAGCAGTGTTTAGCACACAGTGAGTAGGTTTTCAAAATTCTTATCCTCTTACACTGCACTGAAGTTAATGTGGACTTTTGAAAATGGCTAATAAGTAATGTTTTCGGAAAAAGAAAAAAATCACTCAAAAATAAATTACTCTAAATGAGCCAGTGTACTTCCTTCCCCAACAAATGATGAATGTTCTGAGTGAGGAATATAAGCATCACCAGTAAATAGAAAATAGGAACAGAGTGAAAGACAAATTACCAGATTCCCACTGACTGCCTATGCAAGTGTAAACCCCTGGCTCACAGAGAGAAAGAGAAACAACAGGGCCTTTGCAAATGAGCCTGGCTGAGGTTTTATGAGTTTCACACCAGGGCAATACAATGTGCTTCATTGTTTCAGTCAGATTTTTCCCTGAACAGAAACTACTCAAACAGTTTCATTCTGAAATCTCTTACTGTCATAATATCTTTGATGAATAAACAGGTGGAAATATTTTTTATGTATGCACAAAGTACATCATTTGTGCATACATGCACACACACATAGACATGTACACACTGTTTCCAAATGTCTGTTAATAATATTTTTAATATTGCCCTTGTCATATTAGAATTTAATGTTTTCTTTTTAGAACCCAGCCTCAGGAAATTAGGTAGCATTTGTCTATTATCACATAGGACTTTTCTAATTTTTACTCCAATATATTTGAAGGCTTCCGTTTTAAAATGGACAATGATGATGTGGAATCCTCTCATTTTTCAAAGGCTAGTTTAAATATTATAATAAAACTATGATTTACATAGTAGAAAACAATCTTAAATTTGTATAGTTATTCTATACTATATACTATTTTATATCACTAGATATTTCAGTCATTTTTGCATATTTTATAATTTCTACCAGCATGTAAATTTTTAGAAAGCAGATATCTACAGTTAATATATCTTATTTTTTTTTGTATAGCTAAGTAATTCACTCAATTTTTGTTAATGACTAAAACTGGATACATTTTGAACACATGGGAAAATCAGAAAATAGCTTCAAGATCATATTTGAGTAGCCCTGGTCCCAGGATTTAAGATTCATTTGTAAAGGAAAAAAATCAGGCTTACTGATAAAATATACAGAAGAAATAAAAATGAGAAACAAAAGGAATCAAAAAGAATTGGGAACTTTAAGAGGAAGAGTATACTCCGGAAATGAAGATATTTGCCATTCATTTTATTGATTAAGAACTGTTATTTTCTAACTAGTCTTCCTCTATGAGAAAACAGACAAACAAAACTAAAAATGTAGAAATAAATACAATTACGGTACAGAGATAGGCAGGAAGGAAAATGAGAGAACAGGTCCGCCATATCTGCTATGGAATGTCTGGGCACACAAACACCTGACGACTTGTTTTCTTTCTTGTTCAGATATTTGGCTCAACTGGTAATATACAAGTAAGATTAAAGAAACAATACTTTATAAAATAAAAGTAAAAATGGATGTGTTCTCTTCATGTCTCTTACTAACATACCACAGACTTTCTTGTGCAAACCAACCAGAAACAACATCCCATCATTTGAACTAGAAATCATTGCTTAAAATTGTTTAAATGCTTAAGCATGATTGAATACTGGAACACATATTTAAATACTACTTTTATTAAACATTTTACATCTTATTCTCCTTATCCAAGGGTTTAATTTTTCTCTTTTTATATTACTTTTTGTTTAGAGAAATCTAATCACCTCAGTGATTTCTGCCTTTAGTTGTTGACACTTTATGTAAAGTCATATATCTTCGCTTAGATAAGAAATTAAGATGTCACATAACTTCAAATTTTGCATCTTCCTATGGGTTCTTTAATCCTTAACTTTTCTTTTGCCTAAGCAATTAGCAATAAAAGACCTCATAGACTACTCTTAAGGAAGAAAATGGCCAACTTGTTATCAAACAATTTCAAAAGCTTTTTTTTTTAATTAGTCCTCAGATTATTGGAACTACTTCTATATTTCCCTGTGATTCTGGAACATTATGTATTCTCTCAGAGTATTTTCTAACTGCTTTGTTTGATTATGAACTTAGATGTTCAACATGAAATTTTATTAGTCCACAATGAACTTAATGTCTTTCTCACTCTAAACATTCCCTCTCTTTATTCCCTATCTCAAAATGGCATAGCTATCTGATAATCCAACACAGAATCACGACTAATCTAAATTTCACAACTTCTTGTCTATTACAATTCCTCAGTCTCCTAAAATCAATTTCAATAGTTTATCCCCACTGCTATTGTTTTAGTTTAGGATTACATAACATCTTCCTTGTATCATTTCAGTTGCCTCCTAACTACTTTCCCTATTTCTTTTTTCTCCTCTAAACAATCAAGGTATGTAGCAGTATAGCCTAGGGAAATACCTTTTCCTGGGCTCCCAGAGATAAATGATAGCCAATTACAATAAATGGTATGTACAATTCTTTGCCTAAAGTAGTACAAATAGAAAAAAGTAGCTTATAGAGTATTTCTAAAGAATACAACAAAGCATAGAAAAGTAAAACTCATTGCCATTTTTTAGATATACAGAGAACAATACAATTGGACTACTTTCTAGAATGAAAACAAAATTGCTTTTTGCTTCTAGTTAAAAACAAACTTTTTTGGTGGGTTGTGGGGAGGAGGAAATGCCTGAGAGGCAAATAGTTACTTAATGATGGCCTTCTTTGGAAAACATCTACATTAGAGATAAAGTTACTATTAAAAATGTTTTAATTTTTATATTTTTTGTACTTATGAGTACTTATATTTTCTTATTTGTGACTCAAAATATGTATATTGGAAATATATTATTTTGGTGGGAGGGTGCTAAAAAGGGGAATATACTTATTTACATTTGAAAAATACATATTCTTTAGTACTTTTTAATTTTTATATAGCATCAAGCTATATCTTCTTAAAGTCAAAGGACATAAATGCATTTTGCAGCTCTAAGAACAACTCTGTTTCCAAGTTTATATTTATGTATAATAATCATGCCCTGGCTAAGTGGATCAGTTTGTTGGAGTATCATTCCATACACCAAAAGTCTGTGAATTCGATTCCCAGTCAGGGAACATCCCTAAGTTGTGGGTTTGATCCACAGCTGGGTACGTATGAAAGGTAACTGATTGATGTTTCTCTCTCATGTTGATATTTCTCTCAATCCCCCCAAAATAAATTTTAAAAAATGTATCCTTGGATGAAGATTTAAAAAAATCATACACTATATTGCTGACAGAATTTTACTAAAGTAACTCATGGAATTTCAGTAAGTTAAACTATTCATGTAATGCAATGTTTTAAAGAACTACATTTAAGAGAGGGGAAAATGGCGGCATTGTTGGAGGGATCATCATCCCCTTCCCCTGTGCACAGGAGAGAATCTGGCCAATCTCAGGAGGAACAGAGCAAAGGGCCACTGATATCGCAACATTTATGAAAATAGGACATCAAAAATTATAGCAGACATTGAAAAAACAGACAGTAAGGAGACTCCTTCAGGATAACAAGGGCCCAGGGATCAGTGTGGGGACCAGGGAGGTTGCAGCTCCCAGGCGAAGTGCTCCTGGGTCTGTCTCAGGGCACCCAGGAGAGCAGCGTCACAGCTCCCTCCCTGGACAACAAGGATTAAGAAGCACCGGGAGGCCTAGTTGTTTGAAGTCACAGAGAGGGGAGTGAGACTGAGAGACAAACACACAGGGACTGCGAGCACCCATGCATAGCCCTGGGAAGAGTGAGTGCCCCAGCCTGCAGGACCAAGGGCCTCCTGGCCGTGGGCCCATGCCTCCAACCCAGTGCGAGTGTGGTTTTGTGGAAGACCCAGACCCTACAGCCCAGAGCAAAGGAAGGGCATGGTCCTTTGTGGATTTCTGGAGCCTGTGGTGGTGATCTCCGTCAGGCGTGCGCCCCTCCAGGACTCCCAACTCTCACACTGTGAAGCTTCATGGGTTCCTGGAGCCCGTGGCGGAGAAGTTGGAGAAATGCGTGATTCCTCGCAATCCCCGAAGCTTGCATCGTGAACCCAGAAGAGACACGGGTGCTTCCTGCAAAGGTAGAGCCTGCAGTGGCAAAGTTGGGGGAAGGACATGACCCCTTGCAATCCCCATAGCTTACACCCTGAACCCAAAGCAGCAAATTAGTTCTGGGGAGAGCTCGAGGCCAGCCCTGGGAATAGTACCCGGGAGACTGACTGAGTTCTGACTGGGAAGGGTGAAAAACATTCCAATCGCCCTTCAGCCTGCTGAAGCCAGCAAGACCAGAAAAACTGGTTTGGCTAGTAAGAAACCAACAAGAGGGGTTTTTTGTTTGTTTGTTTGTTTGTTTGTTTGTTTGTTTTTTGGCTGTTGTTTGATTGTTTCATTTAATCTTGTTTTTTAAGTAACTTTCTATTTTGTAATTCTTATTATTTTTGTATCTCTCAATTCCTTACACTTCTTTTTCTTTCATCCTAGTATTATTCCTTCCACTCCAAAATTATCTCTCTTGCATTCCATCTTCTGCTTTTTTCCCTTATTTTGATCCTGCAAGTTATTGCATATTTGCATTATCTTTTTCTCATTTTTCTGACATTTTTATATTTTAACAGTATTTTGATATTCCTTTTCTTTCTGTATAATCTTCTTTGCTTGGCTGGTTATACTGTCATTTGATAGGTTCCCCCTGTTATCTCATTCACAGTATGTTGATAATTTACTGTCCATTTCTGTTCCATTAGTACACCACTCAAGGTTCTATACTCCTTATTCTTGTTATCTAGATCTCATAGGTTCGGCCACATGATTGTTGCTTTAATATTACTGTAAATAAGACCTATTTCATACAATTATAAATACTACACAACACCCCTCCCAGATCTCAGCCCACTTCACAATTTCCTGAACTCTACAATTGTAGGTGTTATCCCTGTTCTTTTACATACGACTCCTATTTACTATCCTTTATTCCCACCTTACCTCAAAATCTGACCTCCCGCAGCCTCACAGCTTTTTAGGTCCAACTAATGATCCTTTCCTCCCCAATGAGAGTCTTATCTTCTTTCCATCCTTTCTAAAACGTGGCTAGTGGGGTGGAAGATGATGGTTAACACTATATGTAGCCAAAGGATCTCCCATCTCTTCTCTACTGGCTGCTACTGTAAATATCATAGAATACTGGCTTGCTCTCTTAACCCATTTTGCCTTACTCCTCCCACTGATCACAAAAAAGAGTAGGGGGAAGCTGTGAACACCAGGGTACCCAAAGGAGACTATACCACTGAATCTCACAGGTATTCTACCACAGAAGTTCACACCATTAACACAAGGAACCAGAACAGATCAAGTTAAGAAACAGAGGTTAACAAGAAGAGTCTCAGGAACAATGAGAAGACAAAGAAACAATCCACAAATGAAGGGAAAGGAGGAAGCCTCAGAAGAAATGCTAAATGAAATAGAGGCAACTTAACTATCAGATATTGAGTTCAAAACAATGGTGATAAGGAAGCTCAATGAGCTCACAATGAACTTCCAGAAACTACAGGGAAGCTACAACGATCTCACTGCAAATTATATCAATATGAAAAAGGAAATAGAAACTATCAACCAAGGCCAAGAGGAAATGAAGAATACAATTTCTGAACTGAAGAACACAGTAGAAGGAATACAAGGCAGGATCATTGAAGCAGAAGATCAGATCAGCGAATTGGACAAAGTAGAAAAAAAACACCCAGAAAGAACAAGAAAAGGAAAAGAGGCTCAGAAAGAATGAAGAAGGATTAAGAGAAATGCAAGACAATATGAAACATAATGATATCTGTATAATAGGGATACCAGAAGGAGAAGAAAAAGAGCAAGGGATAGAAAACCTACTTGAAAAAATAATGATGGAAAACTTCCCTAATTTGATGAGAGAAAAAGTCACACAAATCCAGAAACACAAAGAGTTCCAAGCAAGAGGAACCCAAAGAGGCCCACCTCAAGACACATCATAATTAAAATGGCAAAATGTCAAGACAAAGAGAGAATCTTAAAGGCAGGAAGTACCATACAAGGGAGCCCAAATAAGGCTAGCAGCTGACTTCTCAACGGAAACACTCCAAGCCAGAAGAGAATGGCAAGAAATATTCCAAGTAATGAGAACCAGAGGTCTGCAACCAAGGCTGCTTCACCTAGCAAGGCTCTCAATCAAGATACAAGGCCAAATAAGAAGCTTCCCAGATAAAAGAGTTCTAAAAGAATACACCTACTCCAAACCAGCTCTGCAAGAGAAGCTAAAGGGACTGGTTTAAGGAAAGGAAAGAAAAGAGAGAGAGAGGAACACATGTACATAAATGGTAATGAATAAGTACCTATCAATAATAACCTTAAACATAAATGGATTATATGCTCCAATCAAAAGACATAGAATAGCTGAATGGATAAGAAAACACGACCCACACATATGCTTCCTACAAGAGACCCACCTCAGGATAAAAGACCTGCACAGGCTGAAAGTAAAGGGCTAGAAACAAATTTTCCAAGCAAATGGACAGGAATAAAAAGCCAGGGTAGCAATACTCATTTCAGACAAAATAGACTTCCATAAAAGGGCCATAAAGAGAGACCCTGAAGGTCACTTCATGATACTCAAGGGAAGAATCCACCAAAAAGAAATAAATATTGTAAATATATATGTACCCAAAATAAGAGCACCCAAATACATAAAAAAAAATCCTAGAGGAGTTCAAGAAAGATATTGACAGCAACACAATTATAGTGGGGGATTTTAACACCCCACTGTCAAAAATGGACACATCTTCCAAAGAAAATATCAACAAAGATATCATGGCATTGAACAATACCCTAGATGAAATGGACTTAACTGATATATACACAGCCCTCTATTCCAAAGAAGCTAAGTACACATTCTTTTCAAAAGGGCATGAAACATTTTCAAGGATAGACCACATGATAGGACACAAAACAAACTTCATCAATTTCAAGAAAATCAAAATCATACCAAGCATTTTCTCAGATCACAAGTGACTGAAACTAGAAATCAACCCCAAGGAAAAAAATGCAAAACATTCAAAATCATGGAGATTAAATAGCATGCTATTAAACAATGAATGAGTCAAGAATGAAATTAGGGAAGAAATCCAAAGGTTTCTGGAAACAAATGAAAATGTACTCACAACAACCCAAAACTTATGTGACACAATGAAGGCAGTCCTGAGAGGGAAGTTCATAGTGATACAGGCATACCTAAAAAGGATAGAAGTATTTCAAACAAACAACCTAACTCTATGCCTACAAGAACTAGGAACAACAACAAAAACAGCCCAGAGCAAGTAGAAGGAAGGAAATAACCAAGATCGGAGCAGAATTAAATGACATAGAGGCTAAAAGCACAATTCTAAGGATCAGTGAATCCAGGAGCTGGTTCTTTGAAAAGATAAACAAAATTGGCAAGCCTTTAAGCAGACTCATCAAGAAAAAAAGAGAGAAGACCCAAATAAACACAATCAGAAATGAAAGAGGAGAGATTACAACTGACACCACAGAAATACAAAGAATTGTAAGAAATTACTACGAA